>APFE030035894.1:0-13976 GCA_000404065.3 Pinus taeda
ACTCTGACTTCATTCGAGAAATTAATAAAATGCTCAATTTTTACATGTGCATGAATCGATGGATTAGCTCACAGGTGACATTATTATGATATACGTCTGAAAACCATACTGCAACAGAAATATTTTTTCCTTTAAGATAAAATAGGTACAAAGTATAAAAAAAAATATACAAGTATAAACGAAGCATTAAATTGAATAGAAATATATTTTTTAATGATTATTTATTATTAGTTTTATCATAGATGATGAGATGTTAAATAAAATGAAAAATATTAATTTTTTTAAACTTATTTTGAATTTAAGTGGGATATTATAAGGATATTTATTTTTCACTAAATTAGAAATTATTTTGAAAATTAAAGATAAGGTTAAAAATATTATTATTTGAAAGTTAAAAGAAAATTTGTAGTGTAATAAAGAGAGCCAAAAAACAATTGATATATTACAAGGAGAAAATCTAACTACAGAAATTTGGCATTGATTCATCCCAAAATCTTTTAAGATAAAAGAATTTGTAATAAGAAATTTGAAGATGAAAAGCACATTCTTTTAAATTGTCTATCATATATTCAAATTCTATTTGGATTCAAAATATTTATGAGAAAAGTTCTTAAACGTCAATCACATGATAGAACATTACTCATCATGGCTGCATATTAAATAGGGTTAATAGATCATCCAATGGCTAAGTTTGACTAAAAATAGCTATATTGAAAAAAGACGGCTATATTAGGTCAGACTAGATGAACTACTAATATTGACCAAAAATGGCTAGATAGGACTAATCAATTTTAATTATATAATATCATAATGCTAAAATATTATTTTAATATTTATCATATGTTATTTAAGTGAAAAGTTAACATGTTAGTTATTTAAGTGAAAAGTTAACAATGTTTAAGTTAATGATTTATATTAAAATTGCTTTTTCAGTATATATAAAATTACTAGAAAAAATAATTAATAATTTAATAATAACTAATAATTAATATTATATTATTATTATAATAATGTTATAGTATTAGTCTTAATTAAGGATTAAAATAATCTTAGTTATCGTTATATTATATATACTAGATCCCTTTAGATTATTCGTGAAAAGGGGGAATATTAATATTTAACATATATTAAAATATGTTAAATTTTATTCATTAATATAAATTTAATAGATCCATGGATAATATTATTAAATGTAAGGACTAAAATAATTTTAATTATCGTAGTATTACGTATATTGGATCCCTTCAGATTTGTCATGAAAAGGGAATATCTATATTGATATCCAACCTATATTAAAAGTACTATTCGATATGATAAAGGAATTATTCTTAGTATCAAATGTTAGGATATCAATATATAATAATCTAATGGGAACCAGTATTACTATTACTCAAGACATTAGTACTTGCAAGGATTTATTGAATTGTTGTAATATTTTTTAATTAAGTTAAGGGTAACAAATTAATATAAATTTATTAGCAAAGTCGTGTATTTAGAACATAAATATGCTCTTTAAATATCTTATACTATATAATCTAACTCTTTAGGAAAGGAAAGAAAAGGATTATAAGAAATCAAGGAAGATCTCCTAAAAAGGATCCAAGAATTATGGCTAAAGAAAGAAGGTTAAAGGATATCAAGAGGAAAAACTCTAGAAAAAGCTATAAGAAGAGGGAGGGGAGGAAGGGGAGGAAACAACTATGAGGCGAGGGCCAAGACCCAGCAACTACTGATCTTCCAACTGTCCTCTCTATTGAGATTGCTTGGTCTCTTTTCAATCTCAATGGCTTCCCTAAATTTTCAATGATGGAACTGCGAAACTCTAGAAATAACATTGGCCTGCTCAATACAGACATGATGTTTGGTCTTCTCCGCATGTTCTGCTAGGGCGGAAGACTTGGTTCTCTTGTGTTTAAGATGAGCTGCATGCTCACTAATTATTTAATTAATGGAGTGTCTAGTCTCACCAATATAGGGGGTCCCACAGGAATAAGGAATAATATAGACCCTCTTCATGTCCTTAGGGTCAATAGGATTCTTTACTGATCGGAGGGATTTACAAATAGTGTTAAGGCATCTAAAGGTCGAGGGAACATTATGCTTCCTAAGAATATTCGCAATCTTATCAGTGGTCCCTTGAACAAAGGGTAGATGGACCCCTAGGACTCGACCTTTAGGTTCTTTTTTAACTACCAAATTTTTGGAAGCTTTGAGAAAAGCCTTCTAACCCAGGTATATGCTATAACCGTTCTCAAAAAAGACGTTAAGGAGGTGGCTTTTCTCTTTCTCGAAGCTTTTTTCATCAGATATCCTTAGGGCATGACTAGCGAGAGTGTTGAGAACGCCCAACTTTTGAGCCGGGAAATGATGGGAACTATCATGAAGATATTGCTCCATATGTGCTTTCTTCCGAAACACTTGGTGGGAGACGGAATTGTCAATATTCTTAGAAATAAGAATATCAAGGAAAGGGAAGCAACCATCAACTTCCTGTTCCATGGTGAACTTAATGGTTGCGGATTGACTATTGAGATGATGGAAGAAGAGATCCAACTCCTCTTGTCCATGTGACCAGATGATATTAGTGTCATCCACAAATCTTTTCCAAAGTTTAGGTAGGAGGCAGGCCGAGGACAAAGCCTTGGATTCAAAATCTTCCATAAAAAGATTAGCAATGACCGGGGAAAGGGGTGAGCCCATGGCAACACCACAGATTTGCTCAAAGAACTCGCCCTCAAAACTGAAAATGGTCCCGACCCTCGCCTCATAGTCGTTTCCTCCCCTTCCTCCCCTCTCTCCTTTTATAGCTTTTTCTAGAGTTTTTCCCCTTGATATCCTTTAACCTTCTTTCTTTAGCCATAATTCTTGGATCCTTTGTAGGAGGTCTTCCTTGATTTCTTATAATCCTTTTCTTTCCTTTCCTAAAGAGTTAGATTACATAGTATAAGATATTTAAAGAGCATATTTATGTTCTAAATACACGACTTTGCTAATAAATTTATAATAATTTTTTACCCTTACCTTAATTGAAAACTATTACAACAATTCGATAAATCCTTACAAGTACTAATGTCCCAACTAATAGTAATATTGGTTCCCATTATATTACTATATATTGATATCCTAACATTTGATAGTAAGAATAACTCCTTTATCATATCGAATACTACTTTTAATATAGATTGGATATCAGTATAGATATTCCCTTTTCATGACAAATCTAAAGGGATCCGGTATACATAATATTATGATAATTAAAATTATTTTAGTCCATAGAGCTATTAATATTATCCTAGGCTATTTAATGTATATTTAATGGGAATATAATTTAACATCATTTTATATATGGTTAAATATTAAATTATTCCCCCTTTTCATGAATATCTGAAGGGATCTATATATAAAGTATAACGGGATTAAAACCTAGGGATTTTATTTTTTTAAAAATCCTTAATTAGAGATAATGCTTATAACATTATTAATATAATAATTTAATATAATTATTATGTTATTATTAATTAAATTATTATTTCTAGTTAATTTAATATATTATTTCTAGCCAATTTAAATAAAATATTAACTTAACATTGTTAACTTTTCACATAAATAACATATGATAAATATTAAAATAATATTTTGGCATTATGATATTATATAATTAAAATTGATTAGTCATATCTAGTCATTCTTGGTCAATCTTAGCAGTTTATCTAGTCTGACCTAATATAGCCATCTTTTTCAATATAGTGGTTTTTTAGTCAAACCTAGCTGTTTGATTATTTGGTAACCCTATCTAATATGCAGCCATGATCTGGTTCTTCAACTTGCCCTCGGGATGAGCCACATTGGTTGGTTCAAAATGCATCGACAAATGTTCTATCATGTAATTTAGGTGGAAAAACTTTTCTCATAAACCTGATATGGATCACAGCTTGATATGAATCACAGAAGCCTCAGTTCAACAATTCAAAATATTTGTCACATTACTAATTTTTTTGACATTTTAATAATATTAACCATTTTTATTTTTTAGTTAATAAAATTCTAATAATCTTGTAAAACTTCTCTTAATGTTTTTTAACATAAAAATAAACTTTTAATAAATTCTAACTAATATCTTTAAAAAATTTAAAGTACCAAAGGTCCTTTTTTATTTTAATGACATTCTCCATCATAGTGATCAAAATTAAAAAACCAAAAAGAGATATTAATGATAACAATTCTTTTATAAAAATTATTTTTACATCTTTATACTTAATTTGTATTTTTTCAAATGTTTAATTTATACTAAAAAGAATATATTTAATTGATTTATGGTTAAAATCCTGTGAATATTATGATTAGTGAAAACTCTATTTAAAATCAAAAATATTAGGGTGAATAAAAAGATATTTAGAATATATTTGATTTAAATTTAAGATTTATTTTTCAAAGTTAAGCAAAATAATTTAGTCAAATTAATCTTATTTCATAAATTAATATTACAAATTACAAATATAATAATAATAAATAAATTTAACTAAAAATAACCCACAATTGAAAATATATTTAAATATTAATTAAAAATTAATTTAACAACATTATAGAAATAAGTTCTAATAAATATAAAATTTAAAAGTATGTTTTGGTTAAATTTAAAAATATGTTTTGGCTAAGTCTCATACTTTTTTGGAGATGCCAAGGTCATTATCCACTAGGTAAATGACAAGACAACCATTTCTGTCCTTAATTTGTAACTAGTAGTTACGTATTGTTCATTTGAAAAAGTCTTTGGGGTCTATTTTTTTCTGATATATTGGAGATACTCTCTTCAAACAAGAACTTCAAGTAAGACCTGGTTATTTTCATTATCAAAATTGCTAGAGGAGTAACAAACTCTATTATTTTTCTTTTCTTTGGTACCATGTATAGACCTCTTGGGTAATATGCAAGTTGTTTTGGAATTGGATGGAGGAGGATGGGTTCCTCATTGTGACCTATATCTGGTTAAAGAGTTGACACATTATGTTTTTTTTTTGTGTTTTTATGGGCGGATACATGCTATTCTGACTTAATATCTCGTTAATAAGTCGATGCATATTATATTTTTTTTGCGTTGGCATGGATAGATACATGATTAGGCTTTTTGTTTAGCCTAATCTGTTTAGTTATTAGATTTTTATGACATATGTGGTCTTTTTCAGTTTAATGAAAATTATCGCGAAAAAAAAATCCTAAAAATATTTTGCCATAAAACTAAAGATAATATTTAATATTATATAACTTTTATAAATTACACTTCACTGGTATAAAATGAAATAATGAAAAAGTTTCAGAGAAAACCCATCACCCATGACAGTAGAACATTAACATTGACTTTTAAAAAATTGCCCTGGGATCGTTGGGCTGCATTCTTGAGTATTAATCTTAAAAGTGGCAGCACATGAGGAGGAAAACGCTAAAATTCCACGTTTATCTCCAAGATATTTTATATGCACAACCCACAATAGATTGTTAAGTCCAAGATATTTTATATGCACAACCCACAATATATTGTTAAGGCCGTAGTGGAACCTACAACATTAAAAATTTCACACGTCAAATTCAAGGTTTCAAAATTCAATGGTAGCGAATCAAACTAGATACAATTCAAACTTCTTAATTTCAACAACAATGAACTAAATCACACCGACTAGGTAACTAAGTGAACCAAATTTACAAACTAATTGACATGATGCAGCTCCATTTGGTAACTATTTTCCAAACTATTTATTGGCGAGGCTTAAAAGGGACAAAAATAGAAAGATATTTTCTTACGGACATTTTTTTCCAATTACAAAAAACTCTTTCCATTTATAGTAAAGAAAGTGATTACAAACAGAAAACTCGTATCAGTGTTTCGACTAAAAACAGAGCATGTTAATCAGTTAAACTTCAATCTTAGATGTAACAAATAAACATGGAACTTCATTGCTTAGAAAGCCCTACGATGATTCATTAACATAGTTATGAGACTCTTCCAGATAAAAATTAAAGAGGTGAAAGATGATCATCCATACAAAACTAATAAGTGGATTTGAAAGCCTCCAACGATCCAGAGAAAAGGGGAAAGTTGATGATACAGAAGACCTGCAAACAGATGTAGAGAGAAACATTCAGTGCGTTGGGAATTTCTGATAATTCCATAACAGACAAACAAAAAAAATGCTTTGTTTTTAACACAGGAAATTAAAAATCATTCGCTGAATGTAGTGTTTCAGCAACGCAGTTTCATCAACGGAGTTTCAGCAACGCATTATTTGCTAAACCCAAAGTTTCAGCAACACTCTGTTTTGACGCCGAGAAACTATTTTCGGAAGACATAATTTCAGCAACGCACATAAAAAGACTTCATATTCATTAACAACACTGTTGTTACAAAATTCTTCCTCTCACAGAGGAATTATAGTAAGAACGCTTTAGATGCAATTCCAAAGATTTCATTGTCTCTGCTTGCAAATTGACGCTGCTGTGTCTGCACTTCTGTGCATTACAAAAACACTCTGTTTCTTTAAAAATTAACACACGGTCTGTGCACTACTGTGTGTAAAAAACATTCTGTTTCTGCTAAAAATTAACACACTGTCTCTGCACTGTTGTGCATTACAAAACACTATGTTTCAGCTTGAAAATTTTTTACACTGCTGTGTGTAAATTTTTCATTCTTACATACGTGTTGCTGCGTATTACAAAAAAAAATCTATCTCTATCAGCTCACACTACATAGAAAAAAAAACATTACATATATAGTAAAAAAAACATTGCGTGTACTATAAAAAAAAAACTACTTAAAATTTTATGACAAGACTAGAAATTAAGACAAGGTATGGAGGGGCAGACAAATAAGTTTAATTCCTGAAATTTCTGGATGTTGCAGTACATTCTCCATGTCAGCAATAAGATCTGGTGTTTACTATTTTTACCAACTCTGCCATGATTTTTGTGTTCTTAAATGTTTGATGTCCTTGATCATGAAAAACAAAATCTGCACCGTGTAAGGAAAAATATAGTTTCAATTTGCTGTTTTAATTGGTGTTGTAGTTGAAAGTAGTATTTCAACACTTCCCTTTAATTTCAACTGCCGGCTTATCAGTCATACCCAGACATTTCCTCAAAAACTCAAAACTTTTCTGCTCCAATGGTTTGGTCAGAATGTCTGCAACCTCCTCCTGAGTTCTGCAGTGTTGTAAAACAATTTCTCCATTGTTTACCAATTCCCTAATGTAATGAAACTTTGTGTCAATGTGTTTCGTTCTCTTATGAAACACGAAATTCTTGGATAATGCAATAGTTGAGCTATTGTCACAAAAAATCACAGTCATTTTGCTTGCTCTTGGCATAAACTCCTTAACATCCTTCTCATCCAAATTGCTTGACACGTTGCTGCTGTAGCTGCCACATATTCTGCCTCTGCTGTTAACAGCGCTACAATAGGTTGTTTTTTAGAAACCCATCAAATGGCTCCTGAACCCATGTGAAAAACATAACTGGATGTGCTTTTCTGATCATCTACACTTCCAACGCAATCACTATTAGTGTATCCAATTAAATCTGAACATTCTGAAATAGTATATAAAATGCTAAACCTTTTAGTACCTTTAACATATTTCAGAATCCTTTTTGTTGCTTGCCAATGTGCTTCTTTTGGCCTCTCCATGAATCTGGAAATCAAACTAACAGCATGCATTATATCCGGCCTAGTTGCAGTCAAATACATGATGCTGCCAACTATGCACTTGCACAAACTAGGATCAAAATCCTTGCCGTTGTCCTCTTTGCTGAGTTTTAATCCCATCATTGTGGGAGTGATTGCTGCTTTGCTCTTCTGCATATTAAATCTTTCCAACACTTCATTAACATATTTTGCTTGTGAAATGGAAATCCCATTTCTATTTTGTTCTACTTCTATTCCTAAGAAGTATCTCAACAAACCCATGTCAGTCATTTCAAATTCTTCTTTCATGATTGTTTTGAAATTTTCAATAAGATAATCATCGTTACCTATGAAAATAACATCATCAACATATAACACAACAATTAGTATTTTACCATCATTTTCTTTGATGTAGAGGGTGGGTTCTTCCTCACACTTTTCAAATCTATTTTCCAGTAGATAGAAATCTATCCTGCTATACCATGCTCTTGGTGCTTGCTTCAGCCCATAAAAAGCTTTCTTCAATCTGCAAACTTTGTGCTCTTGGCCTTTCTTTTCATAGCCTAGAGGTTGTTCAATGTAAACCTCTTTCATTAACACTCCATTTAGGAATGCTGACTTCACGTCCATTTGGTAAACTTTCCACTTGTTTTGCGCTGCTATGAACAACACTGCTCTCACGGTTTCCATTCTAGCAACCGGTGCAAAGGTTTCATCATAGTCTCTCCCTTACTGCTGTTTATATCATTTGACAACAAGTCTAGCCTTGTGTCTTTCTATTTTTCCTTCAGCATTACTCTTGGTCTTGTAGACCCATTTAACTCCAATGACTTCTTTTCCTTTTGGTAGTTCAACCAAATCCCATGTCTTGTTTCTTTCTATGGCATTGATCTCCTCATCCATAGCTTCTATCCATTTCCTATCCTTAATTGCTTCTTCGAAATGAACAGGATCATCAACATGACAATATAAAGGAAACAAAGAATTCATACCTTCATTTGTTGCCTCTTATTCATAAATGTCACTTAAATTTCTGAACTTCTTACCTCTTTCATTTGGTGTACAAATGCTTGAAGAAGCACTTGAATTTCCTCCTTGTGGTGTGCTTGAAGAAGCACTTTCATTTATCCTCAAAGGTGTCTCCTGCTGTCCTTATGTTGGTGCTGCTATTTGGGGATGTATTTCAGCCATCTCCTCATCATCTTCATCATGTGACAAAGAGGTTTTAACATTCACTGTTTTCTCTATGCTTCCATCCCAAGCTTCCTCCTCAATGAACTGAACGTCTCTACTCACAATAAGCTTCTTTGTCGATGGGTTATACAACCTATAAACTTTGGATTCCTCACTGTATCCAATGAAAATACATTTCTCCCCTTTGTTGTCCAACTTCTTCTTTAGTTGATCTGGAATGTGTGCATAAGCCACACATCCAAAAACCTTCATGTGGGTGACTCCTTGCTTTGTCCCACTCCATGCTTCTTCTGGCACTCTGTTCATGACTGCTTTTGTAGGGCATCTATTCAAAATGTACGCTGCATAGTGTACAGCTTCAACCCAATAATCATTTGGCAAACGCTTTGCCTTTAACATACTCCTCGCCATATCCATGATTGTCCTATTCTTCCTTTCGGCAACTCCATTTTGTTGCGGAATATACCTAGTGGTAAACTACTTATGAATTCCATTTTCTCTACAAAAACGTAGAAATTCTTTAGAGATATATTCACCTCCTCTATCAGTTCTTAGAACTTTGATATGCTACCCACTTTGGTTTTCTACAAGTGCCTTCAAATTGCAAAATCTTTCAAACACTTCACTTTTGTTCTTCAAGAAATAGACCCAAGTTTTTCTAGTAAAATCATCAATAAATGTTAGCATATAGTGGCTGCCTGCAAATGATGGAGTTTGCATCGGTCCACATAAATCTAAGTGGACAATCTCTAAGAGTGCTTTAGCCCTTATGCTTTTCCCTGATGGAAAACTTTCTCTGTATTGTTTCCCCAAGGCACAACCTTCACAAAGGCTGTCTGGTTTCTCCATCAATGGTAATCCTCTTACCATTCCTTTTCTATTCAACAAGTTAAGACCTCCAAAGTTGAGATGTCCAAATCTCAAGTGCCACAACCAATTTTCATCTTTTGGTTCGCTCTGGAAAGCCTCTTGTGTCACTGCTGCTATTTATTCTCCATTTTTTAAATTCGCTGTCATTCTGAGAGGGAACATCCTGTTCCTTGTCATTTTCACTTCAGCAATCCATTGTTTGTTGGATCTTTTATCTATGATGATGCATACATCATTCTCAAAGAAAACATTGTACCCCTTTTGAACAAGCTGTCCAATACTTATGAGGTTACATTTCATTCCAGGAACATAATAAACATCTGCTATGGTTTTCTTTTCACCTTTCCTTGTTATGACATTTATTTCTCCTTTTCCTATAACAGAAACTTTACTATCAGCCCCTAGTGTGACTTATGACTTCACACTCTGATCTAACATAGAAAACAGGGCTATGTTTCCTGTCATATGGTTACTGCAACCAGAGTCTAGAAACCATACATCTTCACTCTTTTCTTCAGTCATATCATAGACTAAAAACAAATTATCTTGACTGATATTTTCTCTACTGAAATTTGCACTAGTTCTAATACTCATATCATGCTGCTTCTTCCTACACTCATTTGCATAATGCCCATATTTTTTACAATAGTGACATTGGACATTGGATTTATCATACCTTTTTCCTTGAGCATGATGTTGTCCACTTTGTTGGCTGCTGCGTTGGCCTTGGTTCTGATTTGGATTGCTGCCTCTTCCTTGAGCATTTGCTGGACTGTTTCTTCCACCTTTGTTTTGGCTTCTGCCTCTTCCTCTCTTGTTTCCTCTGCCTTGACCTCTTCCTCTTCCAAAGGACATATGGGTCTTACAGGCATGCTCTAGAGATGAGTTTTCATTTCTACTCAATCTCTGCTCATGTGTCATCAGTGATGCATGTAGTTCATCAACTGAGAAGTTTGTGAGATCCTTTGTCTCTTCTATGGTAGTGACAATCACATCGAACCTGGAGGGTAGGATCTTCAATAGTTTCTCTACAATCCTCCTTTCTTCAAGAATCTCTCCATGAATCCTTATCTGTGTGACTAGACCAATCACATGTGTGAAGAATGAGTCAATATTATCTGACTCCTTCATGCATAGATTCTCAAAATCTCTCCTCAGCAACTGTAGTTTTGTTGTCTTCACTTTCTCCATGCCTTAATAGGCTATCTTGAGAGTTTGCCATGTTTCTTTGGATGTCTTGGCTGCTGCTATCCTTGGAAACACACTCTCATGCACTACATGATACAAGAAGTAGAGGGCTTTAGAATCTTTCTTCTTATAGCTTTTCAACAACTCTTTCTCTATCTGAGTTAAATTATTAAACTCATCTTCATCTGCTAGTTCTTCAAAGCCATCCTCAACAAATTCCCATAAGTCTTGAGAAGGAAGCAAAGCTTTCATAGTTATTGTCCAATAGTCATAGTTTTTCCCATTAAATTGTGGGAGTTGAGTATTAAAGATACCCATACTAGTGTTGCCTCCAGCCATACTTACACTCTTAACTATGCTTCAAAATACTTGACTGTGTATTTAAAACAATTGACTGTCTTCAACAGTAACACAAAACTAACTTGAGAAATACCTTGGATTCTTTCTTGACTAAGTCTTCACATTGCTGGAGAAGCTGCTGCAACAAGAAATCCTTCCTTCAGCTTCTTTGACACCTTCAAAGAGCCTGGACAAGCTCTGATACCATGTTGGGAATTTCTGATAATTCTAGAACGGACAAACAAAAAAAATGCTCTGCTTTTAACACAAGAAATTAAAAATCATTTGCTGAATGCAGTGTTTCAACAATGCAGTTTTGTCAACAGAGTTTCAGCAACGCATTATTTGTTGAACGCAGAGTTTCAGCAACACTCTGTTTTAACACCGAAAAACTATTTTCGGAAGATAGAATTTCAACAACACACATAAAGAAACTTCGTATTCATTAACAAGACTGTTGTTACAAAATTCTTCCTCTCACAGAGGGATTACAATAGGAATGCTTCAGATGCAGTTCCAAAGATTTCACTCTGTCTCTACTTGCAAATTGACGCTGCTATGTCTTCACTTATGTGCATTACAAAAACACTCTGTTTCTTTAAAAATTAACACACTATCTCTGCACTACTGTGTGTAAAAAACCATTCTGTTTCTGCTAAAAATTAACACATTGTCTCTGCACTACTGTGCATTACAAAAAACTCTGTTTCAGCTTGAAATTTTTTTACAATGTTATGTGTAAATTTTTCATACTTACATATGCGCTGTTGTGTATTACAAAAAAATAAAAAATAAAAAAAATTTTTAAAAAAATTAAAATAAATTTATTAATTTCTTTTGTTTCTTACAAAAAAAAAAAAAAACATTACATATATAGTAAAAAAAACATTGCGTGTACTATAAAAAAAAAACTACTTAAAATTTTATGACAAGACTAGAAATTAAGACAAGGTATGGAGGGGCAGACAAATAAGTTTAATTCCTGAAATTTCTGGATGTTGTGGTACATTCTCCATGCCCACGATAAGGCTTAGTGTTTACTATTTTTACCAACTCTGCCATGATTTTTGTGTTCTTAAATGTTTGATGTCCTTGATCCCGAAAAACAAAATCTGCACCGTGTAAGGAAAAATCTAGTTTCAATTCCTGAAATTTCTGGATGTTGTGGTACATTCTCCATGCCCACGATAAGGCTTAGTGTTTACTATTTTTACCAACTCTGCCATGATTTTTGTGTTCTTAAATGTTTGATGTCCTTGATCCCGAAAAACAAAATCTGCACCGTGTAAGGAAAAATCTAGTTTCGATTTGCTGTTTTAATTGGTGTTGCAATTGAAAGTAGTATTTCAACACAGTGTTCAAGTCCACCGGGAAAAGTAGGAATCTTAAATCTGAATTTGACCTTCTTGTAGGATGTCAGAGTCTAAGGACTAGTAGGAGATCCAAGCAGTCGCCAAAATAGTTTTCCTTAGATAAACGGCTTGCCTCACCATTTTGTGCACGATAGATATGGGAAATAGATAATGTTGGCATTATGATACATATGTTGTACTTGATGGCAACCCACTCATCTCAGATGATAAATTATAGTGCAGCAAAGTTCACGGAATTTTATGTAGAGAAAGGTTTATTTCATGTGGAGAAAAGTTCACGGAATTTTATGTAGAGAAAAGTTTATAAAAGTTTATTTCATAAAGTTCACGGAATTTTATGCAGAGAAAGGTTTATTTCATGTGGAGAAAAGTTCATGAAATTTTATGCAGAGAAAAGTTTATTTCATGTAGAGAAAAGTTCACGGAATTTTATGCAAAGAAAAGTTTATTTCATGGGGAGAAAAGTTCATGGAATTTTATGCAGAGAAAAGTTTATTTCATGTGGAGAAAAGTTCATGCACTTTCATGGTTGGTTCATGGTATTAGTCTGACAGTTTTTGATCCTATGGTTTTGGTCCATGGTATTGCATCTAAAAGTGTTGATCCCAAGTATTGGGTTCATGGTATTGTGTTATTATGGTTTTGGACCGTGGTATTGTGAAAGGCCTATGACTATAAAAGAGGAAGGAGATCATTTGGCAAAGGATCATCTGAATTATTGAATATCTGATAAAGTGCTAGATCTAGAATACTGTGATTGAGTTATGGTGCAGATCTGGATCTGAGCTAAAAAGGGATCTCACTGGTTGATGGAGAACAAAATCTAAGGATAGATCGGGATCAAATGGTTTGAAATGAACTATCTCTATATATTTAATTATGCTTATTCTAGATCTGTATACTGACGCTTGTAATGATCTGATCTGGGTATAACTTAAGTTTGAAATCGCTGCAAGCCATGTTTGAATATTTATAGATCTGCATGCAGGTTGGCTTTGGTGTAAGCGCGTATGTATGCAGGTTTGCTTCATTGTAGTAGCATATACAATTTGAGCTATGATATTTGAAGTCACAGGTGGTTTTGGTTGTTGATGGATTCTGATGACAGTTTAAAGGTGTCAGTATTCTGCATATCCTATTTGGTTGATTGTGTTTAGCTTCAGTATTGATGGATGAGAACTAATATATTGGATCAGGATCATAATGACTCATATTTATGTGATCTGATGGACTAGATCTGGGTGCTAACACATATATTATCCTTGTATATGTATTGATCTGGTGTTTGGGTGATTCAAAAGATTGATTGATTATGTGCTTTAATGATATTAATGGGTCCA
>APFE030035894.1:15264-38630 GCA_000404065.3 Pinus taeda
GATTGCAAATCCAAAAAAATGAAGGCGGGATCTTCTTGTCTCAAACCAAGTATCTCAAGCAGATTTTGAAGAAATATGGCATGGAAGATGCAAAACTAGTATGTGCCCCCATGGTCACAGGATGTAGCCTCAGTGCAAATGATGAATCAGCAGCAGTGCATCAACCAACCTACAGGTCTATGATTGGAAGTCTACTTTATTTGACAAGTACCTGACCAGACATCATGCATGCAGTGGGAATAGTTGGAAGATTTCAGGCAAATCCTAAGGAAACTCATCTTCAGGCAGTAAAGAGAATTTTCAAGTATCTTCAAGGAACTCAAAACTATGGCTTATGGTATCCTAGAGATACAGATCTCACTCTTCACACTTATACAAATGCAGATTGGGCTGGAAGCGTGGATAACAGAAAGAGCACAAGTGGTGGTGCATTCTTTATGGGTTCCAGATTAGTATCGTGGTTCAGCAAGAAACAGAGTTCGATTGCTTTATCTACAGCTGAAGCGAAATATGTGGCAGCTACATCTTGGTGCACTCAACTCCTTTGGATGATGCAAACCTTGCAGGATTTTCAGATCACTTGTACTACATCTATCTCCATCTTATGTGATAATACAAGTGCAATCAGCATTTCAAAGAACCCAATCATGCATTCAAAGACCAAGAACATACCGATCAAGTATCACTTTCTCCGGGAACAAGTGTTGGAACAAAAGGTTAAATTGGAGTATGTTCCTTCTAAGGAACAAGTTGCTGATATTCTTACCAAACCACTACCCAGGGAAACTTTTGAATATTTCAGACAGAAGCTAGGAGTAGTTGATGCATCATCCTGCTGTTAAATCTTGTCAGCTTCAGAGAAAAATGGGTGTATGTGTGTTGCCTGAGGAGGATCCGCGTACATACGCCAATTTTTGCAAAGAAAGTCACGTATATGGAGGCTTGATGGATATCAGAAGGGACAGGCTCTGGTTGAAGATAGTCTGATATGGGTCTAACAGAGACCATTTGGCACAGGTTCAAGGGGAGCAGATAAACTTCTAATGATGCATTGTTGGCATTATCTTAGAAGCTTTTGGTTCTAGTTCACAGCTGTTGTTGGTTTCAAGTGGAACGAAGGAAGAGAAAGAATAGAAGGAAATTAGGGTTGCTGATCTGAATGGTGATTGTCAGATGCTGCTACTATCAGTTATTGGTGACTTTCATAAGTCTGGCTCTAGATATTTCGTCTCTATGTCATGTATCTCTTTTATGGTGTCAAGGTCATGTAACGGCCTATCTCAGTTTCCCCACTATGCCTGGGATAGAGATGTAATGTTCTTGTTTATCATGTGTAACTTTTGATGTATCCCCACTTGGTTGGGAAATGGATGTATGTATGAGTCCTTGGTGATAGGAAGGTCATTTATGATAGAGTCATGTTCTTCTTGTAAAACATCTTTTTGCAGAGCTTGCTTATAGTCAGGAGGAGCATGAACAGCACACTTCAGCAGAGCAGAGACTTCAGCATGTACTCAGAGGAAGCATGGACAGAGTGGTACTCTTGGCATATACAAAGGGGGAGCTCATTCAGAGATTTCAGCAGGTACTCAAGGGAAGTATGGGCAGCAGAATGCTTCTCTAGGAAAGTGATTATCTTGATTTGCCCTTTTCCCTTGATGTCAAAGGGGGAGAGTGATTGGTTGTTGTTGCCATCAAGTCCAAAGGGGGAGATTGTTGGCATTATGATACATATGTTGTACTTGATGGCAACCCACTCATCTCAGATGATAAATTATAGTGCAGCAAAGTTCACGGAATTTTATGCAAAGAAAGGTTTATTTCATGTGGAGAAAAGTTCACGTAATTTTATGCAGAGAAAAGTTCATTTCATGTAGAGAAAAGTTCACGGAATTTTATGCAGAGAAAAGTTTATTTCATGTAGAGAAAAATTCATGGAATTCTATGCAGAGAAACGTTTATTTCATGTGGAGAAAAGTTCACGCACTTTCATGGTTGGTTCATGGTATTATTCCGACAGTTTTTGATCTTATGGTTTTAATCCGTGGTGTTGCATCCAAAAGTGTTGATCTCACGCACTTTCATGGTTGGTTCATGGTATTAGTCCGACAGTTTTTGATCCTATGGTTTTGGTCCGTGGTATTGCATCCAAAAGTGTTGATCCTAAGTATTGGGTTCATGGTATTGTGTTATTCTGGTTTTGGACCGTGGTATTGTGAAAGGCCTATGACTATAAAAGAGGAAGGAGATCATTTGGCAAAGGATCATCTGAATTATTGAATATCTGATAAAGTGCTAGATCTAGAATACTGTGATTGGGTTATGGTGCAGATCTGGATCTGAGCTAAAAAGGGATCTCACTGGTTGATGGAGAACAAAATCTAAGGATAGATCGGGATCAAATGGTTTGGAATGAACTATATCTATATATTTAATTATGCTTATTCTAGATCTGTATACTGACGCTTGTAATGATCTGATCTGGGTATAACTTAAGTTTGAAATCACTGAAAGCCATGTTTGAATATTTATAGATCTGTATGCAGGTTGGCTTTGGTGTAAGCGCGTATGTATGCAGGTTTTCTTCATTGTAGTAGCATATACAATTTGAGCTATGATATTTGAAGTCATAGGTGGTTTTGGTTGTTGATGGATTCTGATGACAGTTTAAAGGTGTCAGTATTCTGCATATCCTATTTGGTTGATTGTGTTTAGCTTCAGTATTGATGGATGAGAACTAATATTGGATCAGGATCATAATGACTCATATTTATGTGATCTGATGGACTAGATCTAGGTGCTAACACATATATTATCCTTGTATATGTATTGATATGGTGTTTGGGTGATTCAGAAGATTGATTGATTATGTGCTTCAATGATATTAATGGGTCCAGTATGAAAATTGGATGAAACCTGGCCTTTCAGATTATGTGTCGTGCTTCAGGAATATCCAATTTGAAAATGTATGAAATGTGGTACCTGGAGGAGAGAAGATTGTAGGTCGGCACCTACGTACTAGTATCTTAGCTAGTACAAGAAATATGGTGGTTGTAGCTCCCTTCCAGGAGAGACTGGAGAACGAGAGAGGGTTGTAGCTCTCTGTAGGTAGAAGCCTATGTACTGGTATAAGACTTCACCAATATAGAAATATTGTAAAAGGATTTTCTTATTAAGAAGAAGATTGAGATGACTTGCAGCAGGTGGTTTTCTCCCACATTGGGTTTCCACCTTATATCATGGTGTTCATGTGTGTGGCTTATGTGTGATGATCTGTTCTATTTTACTACACCTATTTACTGTTAATATGGTTGATAATGTTCTAATGCACTCATTAAGGATCAACTAACTGAATCATAAGAAGTTGTGGAAGTAGCATATATGAATTTGAATATGGAAATGAAAAAGTTTTATTGATGTGATAATACCGATTCACCCCCCCCCCTCTCAGTATAATTTCCAACAGATAAGTTGTGGAATTCAGGAATTAGGGCTCTAATTCTAGGTTTCCAAGGCTCCAGAGAAGGGGAAACCTCAGAACGGGTGTTAGATCCAAAGCCACAGTTCCAATGAAATCTATAGGAGCGTGATGGCCCTAGGTGAATGGCCATGTTGCATCCACAAACTCCAAAATATGAGGTACCATCAAAAAACCAATGGGGAAGACTGACCAAATGTCAAGAGGGGGAGGAGGACATTTCAAATTAGAAAGTGAGGATGAGGAAAATTCCATGTAGTATGTGATGATTTTGCAGCTAGTCCGCCAAATGTCTTAATTGGCATGGTCAAATATTTGGGCATTCCAGGACTTCCAAATACCCCAAATGATGAAGAATACCAATGATTTGTGGAGAGGATTATCCGTTGACCATCTGCCAAGGCAGCAAACAACGCCATAATTGTCCCAATCTGTAGGAGAACCAAGTTGATGAAGCACTGAAATCCACGCAGAGGTGGCAAAAGGGCAATGCATGAAAAAGTGATTTATCTCCTCTCTGAAAGATAGACAGTGCCCACATCTTCTTAGACCCTGGAAGCCCCTTTTGCATAGAATATCCCAAGTAAGGCTCATATTATGCACCACCAGCCAAGTAAAGCATTTTAGTTTAAGAGGAAAATTCCATTTCCATGCACGGGCAACCACGAGAAAACTTGGACCAGTCTAGGGGGTTGGAAGATCAGCTCATATGTCTCCTTGACAATGACCTTTCCTTGCTGAGAACCTCCAAACCATATCAGTTTATCATCTTTAGGAGAGAGGATTATCCTAGAGAGTTTGAGAATAGATATATAAGATTTCCATTCCCGAATCAAGTAATCAGGCATCTCAAGTGTAATTGCATCTTTCCAATGAGTATAAAAAGAAGAGGAGAGAGATATGTGTGCCATATCTTTAATCACAAAAGTTCCCTTATTATGGAGAAAGTGATGAGAGTTAGGGATAGAAGATGAGAGCCAGCCATACCTAAGAGTAGATCCAAGCCAATATGTGGAATAGTGCCCGATACTACATCCATATGAGGTTCCTAAAAATAAAAACTTAGTTTGGAGAAGGCTACGCCAAGACTGTGCGATTTTTGGAGGATTCAGGGCTCCATCACGCAATCAGCTAATAAGATTTTTATTCTGTAAATATTTTCCCTTTACGATATGTTTCCATAGACCTTGATTCCATACAACCCTCCAATTTATTTTTAGAAGAAAAGCCATAATGAAAGTAGCCAGATCTTTTATGCCCCAACCACCAAGGGGTGCCGGGACATTGTGCATCTCCATAAAAACAAGATGGATTTTGCGGAATGTTTTGTACCAACCCACAGAATGGGAAATCAAAGAGTTAATTTTGTGGACAACACCCATAGGAATTTTGAAAACTTGCATCCAATAAATAGGAATGTTGTGGAGAACATATTTTATGAGGATAAGTCGTCCTCCCAGTGATATCCATTTGTGTAACCACATATACAGCATCTTGTCTATTTTGTGTTGTAGTGACAAGAGGCAACGTCTTCTTCACGATTGAATGTCCCTAGCCAGACTCGCTTGTGCTTTTCATATATCTGCGCGCCCCACCACCCGATTAGCTGCAGCACTACGCCCTTGTACTATGATGATGACAACTTCTTGATGTAATTATTCTCATCTTGCACCGATGGCATATTGGTTTTCTCGAAAGAGACGGCGTTGATTCCACTCCCCATTCTTTCTAGCTCCGTCTGACCCACAAATGAAGAAGAATTAGAGCAAATTGAGTTGCCAACAGGCACAGGTAATGAGTTTGAGTCGTCCTCGATCACACTCCCGGCCTCCTCGTTGTCTGATCTTGTCGAATCACCTCCCATCGCCTTCTTTCTGCAGACAGTTGTCCACGTAGATTCTGGCTCGCTTGAAATATTGTAGCTCTCATCCTTCACGAGATTGTAGCATCTTCCCAATCTTAGACCCAGATCCCAACTGTCATTGTCGGCCACCTGTAATTTATACCCAACTTCAACATTGTGACAACAGGCAACTTAATCTATACACAAATATTTACTGTTCTAATTCTCAATAAGGATGTTTAGATTTCAATCAAAAACAAAAGTGATGAAACTTGGATCTGTGGGAAGAAAAAGACCAAGTACATCTCAAAACCCGTTAATCGAAAAATAACACAGTCAACTTAAAAAGATATACAAAGTCACCGATCAATCCCAACCACATCATGTGGCTCCATCCAAATACATACACAATGAGTATATCACACTGACTAACCTTGAGAAAATGACAAATAGACGCCTACACAGGCATGGCTACATCACTGCCAGACATACTCTCTGACCTTGAGAAATGCCCCTCCAATTGTGATGCAATAACAAAATTTAGGAAGAAAGAAGAATTAGGGATGGTACTATCGGAACGACGTATACTGAATTGAAATTTATATATCCAAAGCAGCTCTGAATGAGTAGAAGGGCATGTAAAAGAAACTGGAGAATTATAGAAAGAGGAAAGTAGTAGGAAGGGGTATGTAATTTGAAGCAATGTAAATAGCAACTTTGGTAGCAAATGGTCTGTGTGACGTGTTCATATTTGTTGGTATGTAGTGTTTACTGGGTCAACTCTGGCAGGCACGCATCTACCCCACTCTCACATTTTCTACTCATATAGATGACCCTTACCTTCACTTTTGGATGCCCATTCCTATCGCTGTAAGCAGGAGCCCTCATGTCTCAAATACTTTTTTTCTAGATAAGGGTCAACCAATTTATAACTTCCAAAAAAACAATTTATTAAAGGATTAACTTACTTCTGGTAAACCCAAACCCCACGTCAATAATAAACCTCGCTCCAAATCGTACGGCGACTCCAATTTCTCTGGCCCATTATCCATACACCTTGGCTTCTTGAAAGCCCAGATGACGTCATGACGACCTGGTACAATGACATTACTGTCCTTGTCCATTGCATCTTACCCTAAATGCTGGACGATAACAAATTAGGAGACCTCCTTTTAATGTGCGTGCCATAAGAATATGTAAAAGCACTCTTTTCTTTGCTAATAAATTATGTTATGATTTTGTAAAGAACGTGAGTGATAAGTCATAATTTTCACATGATTAAAGTTATGGAGTATAGTTACTTAATGTTTCAAGAATTCTCACACGATCTTTCGAAATATCCTCAAAATAGAATGAAACTTCTAGACTTTTCTTTCACAAAATATTATGTCAAATCCTTTTGAATAATCCGGTTGGCTAATAACTCATCTTTGTGACTAGGTGTTCCAGCTAAATGTTGTGTCAGTGTCGCATTATTTTGACCAGACGGTCCAGACCTTATTTTAATATTAGATTTTTGTTGAAAATGTTTGAATATAAAGGAGATTCTTGTAAACTCATGAACACTGTGTGAATGGCGGCACCAACTCTCTGACAATCCGTCATCCCAGCCGTCATTGCCACACTCACGCTAAACCTACTACACCGTCATTAGTTTCTAGATCTCCATCTAAATCACATGCAGGATTCTAGATCCTCCTTCAGCCTCTATAAATTTGTAATTTCTCT
This sequence comes from Pinus taeda, assembly GCA_000404065.3. NCBI lineage: Eukaryota > Viridiplantae > Streptophyta > Pinopsida > Pinales > Pinaceae > Pinus > Pinus taeda. Next base: position 22,314 of record APFE030035894.1, read on the forward strand.
GGCCAAGGATTTCAAGCCAAGGCCCAACCCTGTTATGTAATGCTAAGTGATTTATGTTCTCCAATTAAGTAATTTCTGTTGTTTGCTACTATTTGCTATGAATATGTGAGAAAATTATGTTGTCTTGCTCCATTGTGTGTGATGCTTTTGTCTATTGCCAGAATCATTTAATTTCTCATGTGCTTCTACTTTAACAACTGGTATCGGAGCCAGGGTCGAATATCCACTATGCAAGCCGCTTAGTGCCATCGCCTTGCCTTACCTCTTGCAGCCTTCATCAAAACATTGGTCGTTACCTCTTGAGCCATTGCTATTCCCTGAATCATCAATCTCTGTCTGTCTGAACAAGAATAGAAGCAAATGCCGCTCAATAAGTGAACTCTGCTCCGGATTGCTCTAGTTGTTGGTCGCCTCTCTAAAAGGTGCACAGATTCACCAAAAAAAAAGGACGATTGTTGAAGGATCTGTCCAGGAAATTGGAAATTGCTGCAAAGAGGAGAGTCCAGGAAAGGGATCTGTCCAGGAAATAGTTGAGGAATGTTGGAACTAAAAGACAGTTGCTACAAGAAAAACAAGGTCGTGGACCTATGTTGAAACATGTTGCTGGAATTTGAAACGTGGAGATCCATGGAGTTTGGAGTTGAAACGTGGAGTTCGTAAGTTTTGTTTACATCAAAGTTCCACATATACCCGACCATGTTTTCTTTTTCAACCTAGCCACTTATATATGAAGTGTGAAGGCTTTATGTTCTTGTGAACGTGCACTGAAAATATATTTCTTTTTAATTTATTATTATGACCTCACAGATGTTCAAGGTTGGATTTTATGTTTTTTTTAAAACATAAAAGTATAGTTTATTAAAAGGAAGAGGTTTATTGCTTGTTTGGAGTAAACCAGTTTAGTTAGTTTTTTTTTTAAGTGGCAAGAGAATAAAAAAAAAGGAGTTAAAAGGAGATTGAATTGGCAAAATTTTTAATCATTAAAGTTTTATTTTTAAGTGGAGTTTTTGTCTTCTCAGCATAAATATTATTGAAAATGGAAACAATAGTTACAGATATGGAGAAGTTGAACGGGGCTAATTTTGCCGTATGGAAATCACAGATGGAGGATATACTAATTTCAAAGGATCAATATTTGTCGATTGAGGGCACAACAAAGAAACCCTCATCGATGACAGATGAATAGTGGAATAAGCTAGATAGAAAGGCGATTGCAACAATCCACCAATATCTAGCAAAGAATGTGTATTTCAATGTGTCTGGAGAAAAGACAGCAGAAGGATTATGGAAGAAGCTCCATGATTTATATGAGAAGAACACGACATCAAACAAAGTGTTCTTGATGAAGAAGCTTTATAATCTCAAGATGAAGGAGGGTGCTTCAGTCACTGAGCACTTGAATGCATTTAATATTATTATTAATCAGCTTGGCTCTGTTAAAATCATTTTAGATGATGAAATTAGAGCCATTTTGCTAATGTGTTGTATGCCAGACATCTGGGAAAATTTAATTGTAGCTATGAGCACTTCAACAACTACAGGGACCCTCAAGTTTGATGATGTCAGCAATAGTTTAATGAATGAGGAGCTGCAATGCAAGTCAATTGCAGAAAACCAGGGAGGAGAAGCTCTAGCTCTAACTGATCGTGGTAGGAGAATGGATCGAGGCCGGCAAGGGCGATCAAGATTGAGAGGCCAATCAAAATAAAGGAGAGGCATGATCATCTACTTTCATTGTGGAAAACCCGGTCACATGAAGAGAGAGTGTCGATTTTGGAAGAAAGGACAAAAGGATCAGAGACCGTCCAGTACAAATCACAAGTCATCCAGCACAAATGAAGGTGAGACTACTACTGTAGCCACAGATGGTGATGTGTTGTTTACTGTTTCAGTAGAGGATGTAGGTGTATATACATATAGCAGTAGCTTTGATTGGATCCTTGACTCTGGGGCATCTCACCATGTAACCCCATGCAAAGATAGTTTTATTTCATATAATCTTGGTGATTATGGTAGAGTGCATTTGGGGAATAATCATTTTTGCAGTATTGTTAGAGCGGGAGATGCCCAAATCAAGATGAAAGATGGACAAGATATATTGTTGAAACAGGTTAGGCATGTACCAAAAATGCACATGAGTTTAATCTCTATGGGATGACTGGATGATGAGGGCTATTCCACAAGCTTTGGAAAAGGAGGCTAGAAAATTAGCAAGGGAGCATTGGTCGTGGCCAAAGGACCCAAGATAGGAACATTATACACATTGAAGGCACTGATAGGAAAATCAGATTTGGCTACTATAACAAAAGAAGGAAATTCAACAGATCTATGGCATAAGTGCTTGGGTCACATGAGCGAGAAGGGATTAAAAATCCTTGTTGGTAAAAAATTATTGCCAGGTTTGAAATCCTACAATATTGACCTTTGTGAGCATTGCATATATGGTAGACAAAGAAGGGTTTCATTCCTTAGAGGTGGCCATGACAGAAAGAAAAATGTGTTAGAATTAGTACACTCAAATGTGTTTGGGCCTGTTAACATCAAATCATTAGGAGGAGCATCATATTTTGTAACATTTATAGATGATGCGTCGAGGAAGGTTTGGGCATATCCTATGAAAGATAAAAGTGAAGTGTTTGGAATATTTCAAAAATTCCATGTTGCTGTTGAAAGAGAGACTAACAAATTGCTGAAGTGTTTAAGAATAGATAATGGTGGAGAATATTGCTCAAATGCATTTAAAGAATATTGTAACAGGCTTGGTATAAAGCATGAGAAGACTGTGCCTGGTACTCCTCAACATAATGGTGTCGCAGAAAGTATGAATCACACCATTATGGAAAAGGTGCAAAGAATGTTGTCCAATTCTGGTTTGGAGAAGAATTTTTGGGCTGAAGCAGTCAGGACTGCTTGCTACCTCATAAATAGATCTCCAACTACAACCTTGGATGGCGGTATCCCTGAAGAAGTTTGGACGCGTAAGAAGCTGAATTATTCTCACTTGAAAATATTTGGATGTGAAGCATTTGTACATATTCCCAAAGAAAATATAACTAAGCTAGATGATAAATCTATGAAATGCATTTGTTTGGGATATGCGGATGAAAATTTTGGTTATCCTCTATGGGATCCAGTCAAACATAAAATTATTAGAAGAACGGATGTTATATTTAATGAGTCAAAAATGTTCAAGAGGACTGTAGATGAGTTGGAGGTCAAGAAGGTTATTGACAGGTTTGAAGAGCATTGGGAAAACATCCCACCAATGCAAGAAAATGAACAGAAAATTCAGGAGCATGAAGAACAACAAGTGGAAAATGATGAACAATAAGAAGAAGGAATCTTGCAAGAACCTTTACAGGAGATTCAACCTAATAATGCACCACCACAGTTGGTTCACAGATCTTCTAGGCCTCATAAGCCTTAACAAAGGTATCCTCCTTCAAACTATATTTTGTTGACTGATGAATGTGAGCCTAATTGTTTTCAAGAAGACTGTAAAGTTGAGCACAGTAAAGAATGGAAGAAGAAATGAACTCTTTGTAGGAAAATAAAACTTGGGAATTGGTAAACCTCCAAAAGGAAGAAAGGCTCTCCAAAACAAATGGGTGTACAGGATTAAGCATGAAGGTGACGAAAAGAAGGAGAGGTATAAAGCAAGGTTGGTGGTGAAAGGATTTTCCCAAAAACAAGGTGTTGACTTCACTGAAATTTTCTCACCTATTGTTATAATGTCATCCATTAGAGTCATTCTTGGTCTAGTTTCCACTTTAGACCTAGAATGTGAACATTTAGATGTAAAAACTGCATTCCTTGATGGTGAATTGGAGGAAGAAATTTATATGGAGTAGCCAGAAGGCTTCATAGAAAAAGGAAAAAAAGACTTTGTTTGCAGGTTGAAGAAGAGTCTTTATGGGTTGAAACAGGTACCTTGATAATGGTACAAGAAATTTGATTCATTCATGTTGGAACATGGTTTTCAAAGGTTGGAAGCTGACCATTGTGTCTATATCAAGACGTATGATCAAGGAAAGTATAACATATTATTGTTATATGTGGATGGCATGTTGATTGTTGGGCATGATAAGAATAAGATCAATAGGTTGAAGAAAGATTTGGGTATCAAATTTGCAATCAAGGATTTGGGATCAGCACAACAGATATTGGGCACGCAGATTATGCATGACAAGAAAAACAAAAGGTTGAGGCTGTCACAAGAAAAATATATCAAGAAGGTGCTTGACAGGATTAATATGAAGGATGCCAAGCCAGTTGGTACACCCCTTGCAGCCCAGTTCAAGATGAGTATTGAATTATGTCCTAGTGATGACAAGGAGAAAGAAGAAATGAGCAAGATTCCTTATGTTTCAGTAGTTGGCAGTTTGATGTATGCCATGGTATGCACACGACCAGACATTGCATATTCAGTGGGAGTAGTGGGTAGGTTCCTTGCCAATCCAGGCAAACAACATTGGAAAGCAGTAAAATGGATTTTGAGGTATCTCAGGGGTACTAGTCATTATTTTTTATGTTTTGGTCATGATGAGACTCTTCTTGAAGGATTTACAGATGCAGATATGGTTGGAGATATGGACACCAGAAATTCCACTATAGGTTATTTGTATACATTTGCAGGTGTAACAGTATCTTGGGTGTCAAGGCTACAAAGAATAGTAGCCCTCTCTACAACAGAAACAAAGTACATAGCTGCAACAGAAGCTTGTAAAGAGATGTTGTGGATGTAGTGATTCCTAGGAGAGATAGGAATAAAGCAGGACAAGTATGTGTTATATTGTGATAGTCAGAGTGTCATTCACTTGGCAAAAAACCCATCATTTCATTCAAAAACCAAGCACATTGAATTAAGGTACCATTGGATCCGGCATGTGTTGGAGGAAGAAAAATTATCCTTGGAAAAGATCCATATAGATAGGAACCCTGCTGATATGCTCACTAAGATTCTACCATGAAATAAACATGAGTTATATAGACGCATGGTAGGACTTAGTGTGACTTGATTCATGACTCTTATTTGGCTTCAAGTGGGAGAATGTTAAGTGTGAAGCCAAACTCATGAACACTGTGTGAATGACGGCACCAATACTTTGACAGTCTACCATCCCAGCTGTCCCAGTCGTCACTGCCACACTAGTGTCGAACCTACTACATCACCATTAGTTTCTAGATCTCCATATGAATCACATGCAATATTCTAGATCCTCCTTCAGCCTCTATAAATCTGTAATTTCTCTGGCTAGGGATTGCAAGCCAAGGCCCAGGCTTGTTATGTAATGCTAAGTGATTTTTGTTCTCTAGTTAAGTAATTTCCGTTGTTTGTTGATGTCTATTATGAATATGTGAGAAAATTCTCTTCTCTTGCTCCATTGTGTGTGATGCTTTTGTCTATTTCCAGAATCATTTAATTTCTCATGTGCTTCTAGTCTAACAATTCTTCGACTCACCCATTCCACTTCAACACCAACCCGCTATTTTTATAGAAAATATGGAAGCCTATTAGATTTTGAAGTGCCTAATTTGGATACCCAAATTTGCATTAAATTGATAACCATCCTTGTTAGAGGTTGCAGACCTTTTGAACGATTTTTGCATCATGAGTATGCACTACTTAAATTTTAGAACCAAAACAAGAATATTTATTTTCATAAAATATGAAAGTTAATTTTTAGAAAGGTTAATTTTACCAATTTATTAAGTCATTCTGTATGACATAAACCATGTTCATATTGCACTATAATACAATATAGATATAAATATTTTTGTGTTCGAAACGCAAATGGTTTGCATCGAAAACTCTAACAAAGGTTTACCTAAATTAAAAAAATAGCGACATGCATGGACGACAGGTTTATGAATATGTGATCATCAATTTTAATTCTTCTTTTTCTCTTTTATTTATGTATTTCATTGTTTTAAAATGAAAAACCTAATTACACTAAAGTTATGTTGAAATTAATGGAGAATGTATTATTGGAGAAAGTCTTTTCATGAGTTGTGTGCCTTAGTTTAGGAATTAGTTCCTATATCTTAGGTGGTTGTTCAAACTCTATTATTTTCATGTAATCTATATATTTTTAATGATTAATGATGAATGTGTAGATCGTTCTGCGAGAGGCAATGTCCAAGTGAAGCTCCTCACCTTTGAGGTGCAAAGTTTTTGAATATATGATTTCTTATTCCATTTTTAACATGATATCAGAGCGTCAGGGTTGAGTTGAGTTAGAGCCAGCATGCTTTGGTGATTGGATGCATGCCTAAGCATAGAATTGTGGCCCTTAGTGGCTGATACGAAGGAGGCCTGGCGAGGAGGTGAAGTGCTGAGGTATAGCACGAGAGAAATTTTGTTTTTCTCTAAGGTTAAATGGATTAGTGTGTTGTTTTCTCTAACAAACGCATTGGCCTATGTTGTGATCAGTGTGAGTTTTGGAAACATGTACACGTTGTTCAACCATCACTTTAAGAGATTCTCCTCAGCATGACCAATAAATACAAGAAGGTTGTGAGACACCCATGTTTCTCAACGTGGAGGTTGGTTGATCGTTGACTAGTGCATTTGTGGCTTGTTGACTCCACCACCATCGAATATCTATTGCTATGACAATGAAGGTTAGGTAGATTAAGTTCTGCTCGCAGAAGATTGCAACTCGTTGACGCTGAAGCTGTGGTGGAACAATGGTGGGCAACTGGAGCTTCAAAGCGACGTGGAGGCCGAATTTGATTGTGGACTAGTTTGATACTGTAGTGGAAACGTTCGTTGCAGTCAGTAGTCAGTGCAGCAGGAGTTTTCGTTGCTGCAGATCTAAAGATCCAAGTGCATGTGTTGGAAGACCAATCCTGAGGCCAACGTGGTGGGTGCGATTCTGTGGTTTTGTATGTGTATTACAGTGAGTGTGGACAATTAAATCTTGAAGGAAACCATAGATATGGTGGAGGAGCATTGATCCGATCTTCATTGCTAAATTAATTGTTGCAGTAGGAGCGTGGTGCAGTGTAAGAGGTGAGCTACTAGTGGTTGTGTTTTTTCTTTGTAGGTTGATCTTCTCGCTTTTTTATTGCAGGATGGTCTTTGACTCTTCGATGGATTTGTGATCAGGCGGTGGTGAGTCTGCCCATTGTGGAGGAGCAACATATCTATGAGTTTGCTGATCTGTGGATACTACACCTTCAATCAAAGGTCATCGAGGTTGAGGATCTGGTGTGGCTTCTGTTGTTGCTACTCTTAAAATATTCAAAATTATGACTCTTATTTTTGAGAAAATATACCTAGGTAAATCTCGTGCAATCATCAACAAATAACAAAAAAAATAGGCACCTCCTAATGACCTTGTCTCCATCGGCCCACATATATCAATGTGCAGAAGTTCTAGTATATATCTCTTATTTCTATCTAAATTGGAGGAAAAATCATCCCTATTCATCTTCCCAAGAGTACATTCTTCACAATCAACATGAACATTTTTCAAAACAGGGATACCGTTGACCATACCTCATTTCTGAAGTAGCAGTAGGTCATGAAAATTAATATGATCGAATCTTTGATGCCACAAGTTTTTTGTAGTCATAACTGATGAAGTCAAAGATTGGTGTGGTGCGCTCTTTACATTCAGTGTGTACAGACCTCCAACTCGAATACCAAATGCAATTTGCTTCATATGATCCAGGAGATCCTTAATAACACAATAATATTTTGAAAACTCTACCTTAATATTATGATCTATTATCATAGAAACAGAGATCAGACTCTTTTTAATTCCTGGTAAATACAACATTTTGAATATGCCTAATATTACCATTAGGCAATACGACAGAAACATTTCCATACCCTTTAATTTGGTACCCCTTGTCATCACCAAGGTAGATATTAGCACCACTGCTAGTTTCTTTCAAATTTTCAAACCAATGTTTGTTACCTGTCATGTGAGTCAAATCTCCTCAGTCCACAAACCAAGTTTATGCTTCATCATTCTCAATAGAGAGAGAAGAATCAGATATGAACAATGTGAGATTCTAATTCTGATCTTCATCGGCAAAGTGCCCTACATGCTTCTTATGTCTATTTCAACCTTCATCAAGCTTCTTCTTATGGAAATTCCGAGCAATATGACCAACTCTACCACAATAAAAACATTTGGTTATTGAATCATGTAGAAATTCCCACTGTAGATCAACAGATTATGCAATAGACTAAAGCAAAATACAAGATCTACTTCTACAAAACTTTGTGGAAGCTTAATCGAATTGAGAAAGATCAAGAGAACACATATAACTGAGAATGAGAAATCAATCACACATAACACAGAAGAAATAACCCGAGGAAAGCCTTAGCCTAAAACCCCAATCTTTGTATTATCATACAAGTGGAAATCTTGTTCAATTTACAAAAAGAATTAGCTCTCAAGCTATCCTGCTTTCTCTGCAATCAAACAATACAACTCACAGACTGAATAGAAATAGTATATGTCCTCCTCAAGCCCTCCAAGCCTCCTATTTCCTTGTGCAATTTTTCTTAGGGTCCAGTGAAGCCACATGTGTGAATTTGCCTCATCACACTCACAAAACCTGAAGAAGTAACTGTGCAATCCTCAAGGAAAGAATTCCTTCTGCATGCAAGGGGTATTCACAATGGAATATTCTAGCAACTGATAGTACATTGTCCCTCCATCTGATCTCTACTGGGTCTCTGTCTAAACTGAAATGCATGAGTTATTTATGAGAGAATATTCAATTATCTGAAGTGTAGCAGTTACATGCATGCATGCATTAACTAACTAAACTTACACTAATCAACAAATTGTTTGAATTAATCTAACTGGACTTGACTCAGTTAATTGAGCCAACGAATTACAACTCATCCTTATCTCTTTAACTGATGGATAAATTCCTCAATTAATGGATAACTGTTGCATGTCCCCACATAGACTTCATTTTTTATTTTCCTTAACTAATTAACTCATGGTGAATTAATTAATTAATTTACAAACATATGCTAAGATAAAATTCGAATTTTACTTCACTATTTTAGTTTTAGGGACTAACTAAAATAGGAAGGTATCCCGAAATGCTATTTATAGTAGTACTAAATTTGGCACTTCTATATTTAGCATTTCTTGTTGCTATTTTCAACACTCCCTCTTAACAAGAAAGGGATTATCAGTAACCCCAATCCTGCCTCTATGGAACTCGAACTTGCATTTTGACAATGCCTTAGTCAAAATATATGCATCATGTTCCTTGGTTGAAACATACAACAACAACATGATCCTCTTGACCACACAGTCTCGAAGATGATGATACCGGATATCAATGTGCTTGGACCTATCATGAAAAACTGGATTCTCAGAAAGTTTGATACAACTTTGGTTATCGCAGTAGATCACTGTAGGATCCATCCTCTGACCAAACAATCCCACGATAATCTTCCGCATCCATCTATTTCCTCTTGTACCAGGAAACTGCAGCTGAGCCAAGGTTGAAGATTCCTCCAGAAGTGCTCTTCTGGTCGAATGGACTCCCTACTCAATCCGCATCTATGAAGCCCAAAAGCTTCACTCCCTCTGTCCATCTGTACCACAATCTAAACCGAGATGTGCCTCTGAGGTATCTCAGCACATGCTTCGTTGCCTTCTAAAACAACTTGGTAGGCTGAACCATAGCTTGACTCAGCTGGTTCACCACAAAGCATAAGTCAGGTCGTGTGTTCACCAGATACATAAATGAACCCACCAGCTGCCAATAAATAGTAGTAGCTACTACCTCACCTGAAGTAGCATCCTCCTTCCTCTAGTTCCCAGCTAGAGAAGTCTGCATGGGCTTGCACTTCTCCATGTGAAAGCGCCTGACTATCTCATTGGCATACTTGCCTTGAGATAGAAATACTTCACCATCTTTCTACCAGACCTCCATGCCTAGAAAGTTGTGCGTAAGGCCCATGTCCTTCATCTTGAACCCTCTTGAAAGGTCCTCCTTGCAAGACTGTATCATTTGATCATCACCTGTCAAAATTAGATCATCGACATAAAGAACAATGATCAATGGTTTACCTTCTACCATGATGTGGTAAAGGTTCACATTTGCTTCACTCTTGGTGAATCCCAAATCGGTGAAATAGTTGTCAATCCTGGTGTACCAAGCACAGGGTGTTTTCTTCAGCCCATACAAAGCCCTCTTGAGTCTGCACACATGCAACTCATGATCGAAGGTCTCGAAACCTTCTGGCTGCTCAATGTACACCTCCTCCACAATCTTCCCATTGAGGAATGATGTCTTCATGTCCATCTGGTGGATCTTCCACCCCATCTGAGCTGATAGTGCCAACATCGATCTAATCGATGAGCACCTTGCTACGAGAGCAAAAGTCTCATTATATTCAATCCCCTCGACCTGTGAGAAACCTCGGGCAACAAACCTTGCCTTATCTTTCTCAACACTTCCATCAACTCCCTACTTTACCTTGTAAAGCCATCTAGAACTCACCACTGACTTGCCCTGAGGTCTTGGGACAACATCCCACACACTGTTCTGAATGATAGAGTTGTACTCCTCCACCATTGCATCAACCCAGACTGGTTGCTGCACTTCCTCCTCGAATGAGGAAGGTTTTGTATCTACACACTCCCCAACCAGGGCCATGTACCCAATTTACTGCTCGGGTGACCTCCTCTATCTGCGCTGAGAATATGGTTGTCCCACATCCTCCCACACATCCAACATCAACCTATCAGCTTCCCTTGAGCATTTCCACCCATCTCTGGAAGTAGCAGCATAAGTGGATGTCTCCACTCCCAGATCCTCTACATGTGGCTACTTCGCATCAATTTGAGGCTCCTCCTCTTTAGGAACTGAAAGTTCCTCCTCTGCATGCAACTTGAGCTCCCTCTCAAGTGATAAGCACATCTCTTTTTGCTTGTCGAACTTCAAATCCCTGTGTACCACTTTCCTTTGAGTGGAAGGTAGGTACACTCGATAGTTGTGGGGTGTATCCATGTACCCCACAAGTATTCCCAACTCAGCTGTTGGGTCTAGCTTCTTCCTGGCATCTTTGGTCACATGACAGTAAACTCATGATCCAAAGATTCGTAAGTGACTTACATCAGGTCGCTTCCTGGAAAAGGCCTCCATAGGTGTCTTCATCCCCAGTATATGGTGCGGGCTTCTGTTCTGTAAGTATACTGTTGTATTGCATGCCTCAGCCCACAAATGCAGTGGTAGGCTTTGGTCATGCAACATTGCTCGAGCTACTCCCACAATCGATCTGTTTTTCCTTTTGGCCACCCCATTTTGTTGTGGATTATGGGGTGCCATCAATTCCCGTTTAATTCCTTCTGTAATGCAGAAGTCTTTAAACTTTTGGGAGACATACTCTCCACCATTTTTGCTATGCAAGGCTTTTATTTTATTTCCAGATTCTTTCTCTACCAAGGCTTTAAACTCACAAAACCTCAAGAAGGTCTGATCCTTCTTTTGCATAAAGTAGATCCAGCATCTACGAGAAAAATCATCAATAAAAATAACATAGTAGCTTTGTTTAGCAGTGGAGGCTGTAAGGAATGATCCACAAACAACTGAGTGAACTCACTCCAGGATTGCTCCAGCTCTACTCTCTCAATCCGGAAAGGAAGATTTCACATAATTACCCAAGGTACAACCTTTGCATGTATTCATCTGCTTAAGTTTTCCCTTGAGTAATCCGGTAGAAATCTGGTGCATGATCTTCAGGGCTCCATGGTGCAAGTGGCATAGTATTCTATGCCATAGCTCACCAATATCTTGGCTCTGCACCATCTCAACTTTGGAACTCAATGCAGCATAGTTGTCTACCTCTAGCTTGTAGAGATTCTTTACTCAAATCCCAATTCGCTTTGTCTGTCCAGTACCGATATGCCTTAGGGATACCTTTCCTGTACTAAAGACTAAACCATAGCCTTTATCTTCTAGCATAGCGACAGACACAAGATTCTTCTTCAGACCTGGTACATACTTTACATCAGTTAGGGTGAGGGGAGCTCCATGCTCCCTCTAAAACACAACCGTACCTTCACCTGAAACACGGTACTTTCCATCATCACCCATCTCAATCTGCATCTGGAGATCCTTCTCCTCCAATGTACTAAAAAGATTCTTGTCACCTGACATGTGGAATGAAGCTCCATTGTCCAATTACCACACACATACCACCATGGATGAAACCATGCACGCGATAGGTGAGAAATCCAACTCAAACTGTGAGGCCAATGCCTCATCGTCAGATCCCTTCAAGGAACCCTTCTTGGATTTCTTCTATGGACAATTTGTAGCATACTGGCCCACTTCATGACAATGAAAGCATCACACTTTCGATTTGTCAATATTCTTCCCACCATAGGAAGAACCGGATTTGTGATGGGATGCCTTCCCTTTCCCTTTCCTCGCCTTGCTCACTAAGGCTAGATTTTCCTCATCATCTTGCTTCAATGACGATCCATCTCTGGTGCTTCTTCTTATTTCCTCCTGCATCAAATCCTACCAAAGTCATTCCCAATCTAGCAGTTTTTCTCTTCCATTAACCGAGTCCTGGTAGCTATGCCAACTCTTAAGAAGACTGAGGAGTGCAAGAATCACCATTTCATCATCAACGATTGTGATCCCTACACTTCCAAGCTCATCCATGCAGGTGGTAAGCTTGTTCATATATGTAGAGATCGTGTCGCCCTTTCCATACTTGATCTTACGAAGCTTGTCTTTTAGCGCCAACTTCTTCTAATCACTATTGTTCTGATATAGATATTTCAATGTTTTCCACATCGAAAATGATGTCTCCTTCCCATGGAGGCTCGAGACAATGTGGTCTCGAACTCCCTCCAAGAGGATTCTCCTTGCTCTAGCCACACATTTCTTCCATTCCTCTAGTTGAGTAGCATCAGTCGGCTTGGAAAATTCTTGATCAATGAAGTCCTTTAGACCGTTATCCTCTAATACTGCCTCCATGTGATCCTTCCAGGCTATATAATTCGAGCTACCACCAAGGGCATACTCGAGTCTTAAACCATTGAACGCCATTGGTGAATTTGAGATGTGATAAGAACTCGATTTCTATATTCAGGAACCTCAAACTTCGAACTTCTCCCTTCTTGTATACTGTTCTTCGCCTTGATCACCTCTGCTCCGATACCATGTAGAAATTCCCATTGTAGATCAACAAATTATGCAATAGACTAAAGCAAAATACAAGATCTACTTCTACAACACTTTGCGGAAGCTTAATCAAATTGAGCAAGATCAAGAGAACACATACAACTAAGAATGAGAAATCAATCACACATAACACAAAAGAAATAACCCAGGGAAAGCCTCAGCCTAAAACCCCAATTTTTGTATTATCATACAAGTGGAAATCTTGTTCAAGTTACAAAAAGAATCAGCTCTCAAGCTATCCTGATCCCTCTACAATCAAATAATACAACTCACAGACTGAATAGACATAGTATATTTCCTCCTCAAGCCCTCCAAGCCTCCCATTTCCTTGCGCAATTTTTCTTGGGGTCCAGTGAAGCCACATGTGTGAATTGGCCTCATCACACTCACAAAACTTGAAGAAGTAATTGCACAATCCTCAAGGAAAGAATTCCTTCTACATGCAAGGGATATTCACAATGGAATATTCTAGCAACTGATAGTACATTGTCCCTCCATCTACTCTCAATTGGGTCTCTGTTTGAACTAACATGCATGAGTTATTTATGAGAGAATATTTAGTTATTTGAAGTGCAACAGTTACATGAATGAATGCGTTAACTAAATGAACTTACATTAATTCAACAAACTGTTTGAATTAATCTAACTGGACTTGACTCAGTTAACTGAGCCAACTAATTACAACTCATCCCTATCTCTTTAACTGATGGATAAATTCCTCAATTAATGGAGAGATGTTTCATGTCCCCACATAGACTTCATGTTTGATTTTCCTTAACTAATTAACTCACAATGAATTAATTAACTATTTTACAAACAACTGCTAGGATCAAATTCAAATTTTACTTCACTATTTTAGTTTTAGGGACTAACTAAAATAGGAAGGTATCCTGAAATGCTATTTATAGCAGTACTAACTTTAGCACTTCTATATTTAACATTTCTTGTTGCTATTTTCAACAAATCACTTATGTTTGAAGACATACCTTGAGGTGGCTTTCTTTGTGGTGTACCTCATCCTCTCCGTCATGCACTTGACTTCCCTCTGAAAGGCTTTTTATTTTCCATTAATGCAAGATCTGAATTCTGGGTTTCAAAGTCATCTGCCTCTCTTCCTCTTGCATCAGGATCCTTGTCAGTTCTTCGAAGTTGGGTGCTTTCTCCCTTGCGTTCAGGCCCGTAATAAACATCTGATAATCATCAGTCATACCATTCATGGTAACCAAGACAAGATCAATGTTCAACACTATCTCCCCAATATCATCCAACTTATTTCTCATCACCTTGATTCGAGAGATGAATGTTGTGACTGATTCATTCTCTTCCATTTTAATGGAGAGAATCTTTCTCTTCAAGAAAAATAATAGATTTGTATTCTTTATCTCATACAAATCCTTGAGAGTTGTAGGAATTTATAGGGTAAGTTCCTCAGACAGAATACCAAAGGACACCACTCAAAAATAGATCACAGATCAATACACCAGTATTGTTGACATGGTTAAAACCCTCAAAGAGGGAAACAGTTCATGGCCTGAGCCAACGTGGCCACTTCAGGCAATTTATTAATAAAAGAATTAAAATTTACATAAGCTTCTCTCATGAATGGTTACCCTACAAATGACCCTCCATGATCTTTAAATAGAGATCATGGACCAATCAAGTGTTAAGCCACAGATCAAGTGTCGGTAATACCGAGGAGAGAATCAACTGTCGGATCACTACATATCATGACCGTCAGATTGTAAGTTACAAAAATACATAGTAAAGAAACACACTTTACCTAACTCTACACTAGACCAAGTTATACTTAACTATTTCCTATGTGTTGGAATATCCTAATATCCCCCCTTAAGAACAACTTGGGATAGGATTGAAGGATGTACAAATATGACACAATACGAGAAGGAAGGAGGCATTAGAGCCTATCCCCCCTTAGTGACAACTTCCTGAACTCCAACCATAAATTGAAGTTTAGTAAACTTCGCATATGTGAGAACCTTTGTAAAGATGTCTGCAACTTGATCATCTGTTGAACAATATTGCATTTCAAGAACATGGTCATGAATGAGATTTCTGATGAAGTGCATGTGCATTTCAATGTGTTTGTTGCGTTGATGTTGGACTGGATCTTTGCATAGTTGAATGGAACTTTGATTATCACATCAAAGTGTAGTCGGATGCTGCTGCTGAAAACCAAACTCTGACAGCATCTGACGAAGCCACAAGGCTTCCTTACTAGCTTCTACAGTGCCACGATACTCTGCTTTTGTTGAAGAAAGAGAAAGGGAAATTTGTTTCTTACAAGCCCATGTCATAGGTCCTCAACCAAGAGTGAACACATAACCTGCAGTGGACTTCCAATCATCAGGGTCACTAGCCCAATCAGAATCGGTGAAACCAAGTAATAGAGGAGATGCTTATGCACTACAATGAATCCCAAACAGAATTGTACCTCAAACATAATGAAGTATTATTTTAGCTTCTCTGATACCATGTAGGAATTTACAAGGTAAGTTCCTCAGATAGAACACCAAAGGGCATCGCTCACAAACAGATCACAGATCAATACACCAATATTGTTAATGTCGTTAAAACCCTCAAAGAGGGAAACAGTCCATAGCATGAGCCAACACAACCACTTCAGGCAATTTATTAATAAAAGGATGAAAATTTACATAAGCTTCTCTCATGGACAATTACCTTACAAATGACCCTCCATGCTCTTTAAATAGAGATCATGGACCAATTGGGTGTTAAGCCATGGATCAAGTGTTGGTAATACCGAGGAGAGAATGAACCATCGAATCACTACATATCGTGACCATCAAATTGTAAGTTAAAAAAGTACATAGTAAAGAAACACACTTTACCTAACTCTACACTAGACCAAGTTATACTTAACTATTTCCTGTGTTGGAATATCCTAACATCCCCCCTTAAGAACAACTTGGGATAGGATTGAAGGATGTACAAATATGACATAATAGTAGAAGGAAGGAGGCATTAGAGCCTACCCCCCCTTAGTGACAACTTCCTAAACTCCAACCATAAATCGAAGTTTAGTAAACTTCACCTTTGTGAGAGCCTTTGTAAAGATGTCTACAACTTGATCATCTGTTGAACAATATT
>APFE030035894.1:38650-51055 GCA_000404065.3 Pinus taeda
ATGATGAAGCCACAGGGCTTCCTTACTAGCTTCTATGGCACCACGATACTCTTCTTCTGCTGAAGAAAGAGAAATGGCACTTTGTTTCTTGCAAACCCATGTAATAGGTCCTAAACAAAGAGTGAACACATAACCTGCAGTAGACTTCCAATCATCAGGGTCACCAGCCCAATCAGAATCAGTGAAACCAACCAATAGAGGAGATGCTTTTGCACTATAATAAATCCCAAACTGAATAGTACCTCAAAGATAACGAAGTATTCTTTTAGCTGCTCTAATACCATGTAGGAATTTATAGGGTAAGTTCCTCAGACAAAACACCAAAGGACACTGCTCACAAACAGATCACAGATCAATACACCAGTATTGCTGACATGGTTAAAACCCTCAAAGAAGGAAATAGTCCAAGGCCTGAGCCAACGTGGTCACTTCATGCAATTTATTAATAAAAGAACGAAAATTTACATAAGCTTCTCTCATGAATGGTTACCCTACAAATGACCCTCCATGCTCTTTAAATAGAGATCATGGACCAATCCAGTGTTAAGCCACATATCAAGTGTCAGTAATACCGAGGAGAGAATGAACCATTGGATCACTACATATCGTGACCGTTGGATTGTAAGATACAAAAGTACATACTAAAGAAACACACTTTACCTAACTCAACACTAGACCAAGTTATACTTAACTATTTCCTATGTGTCGTAATATCCTAACAAGAGTTGTCGAGATCTCATTTGTTGATTTACACTCTTTGATGTGAGGGATAATGCAATATTTCACTGACAATTTCAACAACACTTTCACCTTGATATTCCTCTTCTCCCAATCCTGAATTGCTGCAGGTGTTCTGCCTCCTGTTGCAATCAACTTTAATTCATCTCCATTTGCAATCGTCCATGCACTTTTCCCGTCAAGCAGGGTCTACAACTTGAATTTCCAATTAGCATAATTGGACCTATGGAGCTTATTTCTCTCATTCAAGTATGCCTCTTCAATCTGATTATTCATCATGACAAATCAATCTATGGATCTAACACAAATTACACTCTCTTCAACAATCAAGATGCCTTCAACAACACTAGTAAAATGCCAACAGTTTCGGCCACCAAATAATCGAAGCACCTTCTGATGAAATTTGGTACTTATTGAGCAATACTAGAGATTGCAATATCGATCTCAAAACTAGAAAATTCTGTCTCATTTAAAAAAAATGTTAGCATTCGATTCAACCAAGGTTGGGAATTGACTTCATATCCATACATTAAAAAAATATGCAAATCACACCTTTAACAAAAACCCTTGCTTTGCAGAACTTGAAAATCGACTAAGATTGGCATGAGTGAGGGTTGAAGGTTATATGGAGACAAAATATTTAAGGGTCTGCTCGAAATTGAAAACTGTGGAGGCCTCATAGATCTCACCAGGCAGAAAACTTGTGGCATCAAAGATTCGATCATATTAATTTTCATGACCTACTACTACATCAGAAATGAGGTATTGTCAATGGTCTCCATGTTTTGAAAAATGTTCTTGTTGATTGAGAAGCATGTGCTCTTGGGAAGATGCATAGGGATGATTTTCCCTCCAATTTAGATAGAAAGAAGAGAGATATAATAGAGCTTATGCACACTGATATATGTGGGCCGATGCAGACAAGGTCATTAGGAGGTGCCCATTATTTTTTGTTATTTGTTGATGATTGCATGAGATTTACCTGGGTACATATTCTCAGAAAGAAGAGTCATAAGTTTGAATTTTAAAGAGTTCAAAAGCATGGTTGAAAAACACACAGGGAAGTTCATCAAAATTCTTTGCTCAGATCAAGGGGGAGAATACAAGAAGGGTGGTTTCATCAAATATTGCAAATACCATGGGATAGTTCAATAGTTCATAGTAATCCACACTCCTCAACAGAACGGGGTTGCAAAGAGGAAGAAAAAAACCCTTGTGGAGTGTCCATGCAACATGTTAAAAGGTAAGAACCTGTCTAATGGATTTTGGGCAGAAGCAATAAATACTGCAATACATTTAAAAAATAGGAGTCCAATAAAAAGCTTTGATTTTAAGACCCCATTCAAAGCTTTATTGGGATTTAAGCCTACAGTTAATCATTTAAGACTTTTTGGCTCGAAAGCTTTTGCTCATGTTCCAAAGGAGGATAGGAAGAAACTGGATTCAAAGCCCATTAAATGCATTTTTTTTGGGTACTACATAGAGTTTAAATCTTATAAATTGTTTAATCCCTCTACTCATAAAGTGTTTGTGAGTAGAGATGTAGTATTCCATGAGTAGGTTGATGAAAGAAACCATGATATTGGCAATGAAGAATGGCACATGCCTTTGCTGGTGGAAGATGGAAGTGATGAAGCAAAGGAGCAACAACAGTAGTAGCAAAAGGAAGAATCAAACGACAAAGATGCAGTTAGTAGGCCAAGTCTACCAAGAGACGATCAAAATAGATTTGAGGTCAATCCCCCACTAAGGAGATCAGGTAGGAAAATTCAATTTCTAACAAGATATAGGGATCATGCTCTTATAACTAGTATGTTAAATGTTGTTGAACCCTCAAATTATAAAGAACCAATTCATATGATGAATGGAGGGAAACCATGGAAGAGGAATATGAGTCAATACTTAAGAACAGAACTTGGGATCTAGTGGAACTACCTAAAGGCAAGCAACCCATAGGTTGCAAATGGTTATACAAGCATAAATTTAAAGAAGGTGGTACTATAGGAAAATATAAAGCTAGGCTGGTGGAAAAGAGGTACTCACAAAAAGAAGGCATAGATTATAAGGAAACCTTCACCCCTGTAGCTAAATTAAAAAAAATTACAATGTTAATTTACTTTAGTTACCAAACATCATTGGATGATACACCAACTAGATGTGAAATTTTCTTTCATAAATGGTGAATTAAAAGAAGAAGTGTATTTAATGCAACCTGAAGGGTTTGTTAAACAAGGGGAGGAACATTTAGTCTGTAGATTGAGGAAAGAATTATATGGTTTAAAACAAGCACACAGGTCATGGTATGATAAAATTGACTCATTTTTCTTACAACATAGTTATAAAAGGAGAAAGAACGACCCTAATTTGTATACTGAGTTTGATGGAAAGGGGCAAGTTGTTTTGATTTATTTATATGTAGATGATCTTATTATTACAAGAAATGTAGATGAGCTCATTAAAGAAATCAAAGTGCAGATGTCACATGATTTTGAGATGAAAGACCTTGGAGAGTTACACTATTATTTGGGCCTTCAAGTCTTGAGGGATTCTGGCCAAAATTTTCTGTCTCAAGGAAATTACGTCAGGAGGTTATTGAAAAAGTTCAAAATGGATCAGTGCAAAGCTGCCTCAATGCCTTTACAATAGAATGTCAAACTTCAAAATCACGATGATTCTAAGGAGGTGGATACAACACTATAAACACAACTAGTTGGGATTTTGATTTATCTAACTACAACTAGACTTGATTTAGCTTTTACAGTCAGTGTTTTAAGCCAATTTATGTCAAAGCCTATTGAGAGTCATTGGGTTGCAGTGAAAGGCCTCTTAAGGTATCTTTAAGGAACCTTAGACTTTGGTATTAAATATAGTGATTCATTTTATGTTAGATTGACAGGTTTTTTAGATTCAGACTAGGTTGAAAATCTGGATGACAGACGATCCATAATAGGTTATGCATTCAACATTCGGTTTGGGGTCATTGCATGGAGCAGCAAGAAATAGGACATTGTATCCTTGTCTTCAGCAGAAGCAGAGTATCAAGCAATATGTGTAGTGATGTGTGAGGTAGTTTGGTTGAGGAGACTTCTCCAGGATGCCAAAGAAAAACAAAAATATGCAACAGTTATCAGATGTGACAACCAGAGCTTAATCAAACTTGCAAACAATCCTATGTTTCACAAAAACACAAATCATATTGATACATAGTTTCACTTTGTTAGAGAGAAGGTTCAGTCAAAAGAAATTTATATTGAATATTGTAATACCTTTGAAAATTTTGCTGACATTTTTACCAAGCCCCTTGGAAGAATTAAATTTGAATTATTTAAGGAGATGTTAGGAGTACTAGTGAACCCTTTCTCCATTAAGGGGGAGTGATGAAATTAATGGAAAATGTATTATTGGAAAAAGTCCGTTTATCAGTTATGTGTGACTCTTAGTTTAGGAATTAGTTCCTCTACATTAGGTGGTTGTTCTAACTCTCCTATTTGCATGTAATTTATATATTCTTGATGATTAATGATGAATGTGTAGAGTGTTCTACCAAAGGCAGTCCTAAGGTAAAACTCCTCACCTGTAAACTGCACAATTTTTGAATATATGATTGTTTATTCCATTTTTAACAAGTTACTTGATAAAACCTAAAACATTATTCATACAACTTGGGGCAAGACAATAAATCAATACTTTGTTGGTTTAATTGATTTCACATGCAACTTGGGTAGAGACAATGAAATCAGTACTTTGTTTGTTTGATTGATTCCACTAGTAGCTCCGGCTTCCTTGGAAAAATAAATAAAATGCTCAATTCTTACATATGCATAAATGGATGAGCTCACGACTGAGATTATTATGATATACTGCTGAAAACCATATTGCAACAGAAACACTTTTTCCTTTTACAAAGTATCAAAATATTATTAAATGTAAAGAAAACAACTTTTACATATGAGTGTGTTGTCATTGCCAAACTTTTAACATATACTGTATTGAACTATTTAATTTATATGGAGTAAATAATTAATAACACATAACATTAAATTTAATAGAAATATATTTTTTAATAATCATACATAATCTTTGATGGGACCAACCCGTAACTATGGGTGAACGTTAATTAAACACTGATTAATAAATGATTTGGGATCAATACATATGATTAGGCTTAAGCAATTGATTATCCAGGATATTTGTTTGTTGGAATTTATGTCGGAGTTATTGTTGATACGCTGGTTGTACCCACCTCGGTTTTCGCCTTCCCGCTCTTTGGTTTTATCAGAACCCTTGTTTCATTTTCATTTGGTCATTTCTTGGTTTGCTCTCTACTGCTATGAGGGTTTGCATGCTCGGCCTGCTCGCAACTGTGTAGAGCTTGGCAATAATGCTCTGTATGCACCCAACTATGGATTCCTCCACCTGGTGGTGAGGTAACTCCACCCACACTTGCAGTTTCATTGCCTGGTTGCTTGGGTATTGTACTAAAGGCTTTGTCGACTTTGTGGGAGGGTTTATTTTGTTCCTCTGTTGGCTCTTTAACCTTCTGTGTGGTTATTATGCTTTCCTCTATTCCCTAATCTTGCTATGCTACATTTTTTCTAGTTGGCTTCCGATTATTGGTTCTCTGGTTGATGTGTGAATATTTTATGCTGTGGCAGGTCACAGTCATAGTGGGCTTCCTCGGTTTCGCTCAGTCCTGGCAAGGTACATTCGCTCCTCCATGCTATTGCTTGTCTTCTTCATTTTTCTTCAACACTAACAGCAGTCGTCCTTTTGTTTGTAGGGTTTTCACTGTTGACTGTGACTCAGTTAGGGTTTCATTCCTCCAACGCAAATACTCTTTAGGTAAGCGACTCTTCTAGTTGTGCTTGTCAGTTTTTTTTACTTCCAGGTTGTTCTCGGCATACAATTAACTTACATGCTTTGCTAGCTCTCCGTGGCAGGTTGGGTTTGCTCTAGGCTTGGTCTTTGAAACGATTACAAAGAATGGCTCTGGTAGGGTCATTCTCTGTTGTTGTTACTTAATTTGTAGTATTATTTCTCTTTCTAGACATTGGAAAAGTCCTAGTACTCCTTCGTTTAGTTCTCTTTGCTGTCGAGCGACCTTGGCTCTATCTGTATGTAATATTCGACTATTGTTCGGGCTCTAGACACTTGTAATTTATTCGCCTTTTCTATTGTGACCAACTAGGGTCCAACCCTGGCTTTTGGGGTTTGGCTATTTCGTATTATCTTACTCTATCTTTAATCGAGCACTCTAAACTGTTCTTGATGAATGCCAATATTATATTTATAAAGGAGGACTTAACAAGAAATTTTGTGTAAATGGGTTTTTCTGTTTTGGATATCATTCTTCACAGTTGTATTCTCGTTCTGTTGAGAACTAGCTCGTAACTGTTGTCTGTTTTCATATACTTGGGAACTGTTGTTGTTGTTACCAGAACTCTATGCTGGGAACACTCATTATGGCTTCTTTGTTGAATTCATGAACTATGTATCTATTTACTAGAAGGAATAGGTGCAAACACGCAGTGCTAATTAATTCACGTACACAGTAATTAGAGGGAAGAAATAAATAACATAGACAGTTTGTTTGCAGATGGATTCAGATACTCAGGTGTTTTAAAATTATTTTCTCCTCTTTGTATTTCTATTCTCGTGCATTGAACCCCTTCAAAATGTAACACATTGGTTTTTGTATTGTATTTAGACAGTTACTTGAACTGTTCACAGTTACCCTTCAGTTGCTTTTATAGTTACATAATTGATAACTATTTCGGGTTTTCTTGTGCTGTAGGATTTACAATATATATAGATATATATTTTTAAATGAAATGACAGTTGTAAGATAGATTAATAAAATGACAGAACAATGTGACAGTAATGACCCTTACCTAACTGTATTGTTCCTAATATCCCTTAACTAAAAAAAAAAAAAAACTAGTTCCTAGACACTGTTTTAATCAACAAATGTAAATGAAACTAAATGACAATGAACTTGTCCTCCTTAGCAGAGACCAAACACATGGTCATGGTACCCTTAGCTAGATGCTCCTACATCAGGCTCCCGGGGTAAGAAAAATTCATGACTCCGGTCCATGAGCTTCTCAACTGAATAGCCCACCTGCTGTATCTGTTTGGCGTTAAGCCATGAACTATCCTCAATGGGACGGTTCTTCCACTTGACCAAATATTGCCGATATCCTTTCCGCCGAGTTCTCTTGGCCACCTGAATGTCGAGGATCCTCTCGATCTCAAGGGGCTAAGCGGAAGGCATTTGTCTCATCCAAGTCTCACTCCCTTCCTGTGTGTCCCATGTAGGTCGTGTTGTACTGTCTTCCTCAAGACTAGCAGTATATGGAAGCAGGTCCGCCACATTGAAGATGGGTGATATGCCTATTCCGAGTGCTAGCTATAATTCATAAGCATTGGCTGAAAATTTTCGCAGAATTTTACAAGGGCCAATCTTTTTGTATTGCAATTTGTTATATGCACCTCTAGGAAAATGTTCCTTGCGCAAATGCGCGAGGACTTCATCCCCCCACATAAAAATGTACCTCTCACCGTTTCATATCTGCCCGCTGCTTATACTTTTGAATGTTGTCCTGCAACTTCATTTTTACCTACTCATGTAGGTCATTCATTGCCTTCGCGAAATCTTCCCCATCAGCGCTCTGTCTTTCCTGCTATCCTAGATCTCGTAACTCATGCACTCCGTGAGGATGCATGCCATATAAGATTTGAAAAGGACTGTACCCAATGTTGCGATTGGGTGAGCCGTTTTAAGTGAACTCCTCCTGGGCAAGTACATGATCCCACATTCGTGAATTCTCCCCCATCAAACTTTGTAGCAGCTTCCCCAAGCTCCTGTTTAACACCTCTGTTTGCCCGTCGGTCTGCGGGTGATAAGCAAAGCTGAATCTTAACTATGTGTTCATATTTTTCCACAAGGTGTGCTAGAATTGCCCTCTAAACTTCACGTACCTATCAAAAATAATGGACTTAGGTAGGCCATGTAGCCTGATGATCTCTATGAAAAATAAGTGGGCCACGTGAGTGGCATCGCTGGTCTTTTTACAAGGGATGAAATGTGCCATTTTTTAGAACCTGTCTACTACTACCATCACCGAATCATAACCCCGCTGCATCCTTGTTAGACCCAAGACAAAATCCAAACTGACTAAGTCCCACGGTCTTCTCAGAATGGGCAACGGTGTGTAGAGTCCCGTATTCTGACTGTGTCCTTTCACCAATTGACACACTTTACATCTGGTCACAAATATCTACACATCCCTTTGCATTCTTGGCCAATAATAAAAATGGTTGAGCTGATCTAATGTTTTGTCTATGCCAAAATGCCCGGATAGACCTCCACTATGCTTCTCCCAAATGATATTCTCTCTCATCGAACAATCAGGAATGCATAACTATCCCCCTTTAAACAATAGCTTCTCCTGCAAATTATAGTCCAACCATGGACTATTGTTTCTTAGCAAAGGATTCTGACAAGCTTCATAAGCCTCTTTGAAATCCATATCGGTCCGATACAAGTCTTTCAAATGCTCAAAGCCCAGCACTTGTATTGTACTCTCCTACAAGAGCAAGGATCTTCTACTCAATGCATCTGCCACCTTGTTGGCCTATCTGCTAATGTGTTTCAACCCAAAGGTGAAACTATGCAAATATTCAACCCACTTAGCATGCTTGTGGTTCAGATTATGCTGTTGCATCATGTATTGTAGTGCAGAATTATCAGAAAATAAAACAAACTCATTCCCAAGTAGATAGTGTCTCCAATGCTTCAGTGCTTGGACGACAACATAGAATTCTTTGGCATAAGATGAAAACTTTTGCCTGCTCTCATTCAACTTCTCACTGAAAAACGCAACAGGTTTGTATTCTTGGCTAAGTATAGCTCTAATGGCCATACCGCTTGCATCACAACGAACCTAAAAAAGCTTGTTAAAATCTGGCAATCTCAGGATCGGTCTTTCTGTGATCTTCTTTTTCAGTAGCTGAAAGATTTTCTCTGCTGCCTCGGTCCAACGAAAAGGTTGACTTGCCTTTTTTATAGTGTCCAACATAGGTGCACACATCTCACTGAAATTCCTTATAGATTTATGGTAAAAACTTGTCAGCCCATGAAAACTACGTACCTCAAACAGATTTTTTGGGGATGGCTAGTTAATGATTGCTGCAATCTTCTCTAGGTCCATCTTCAACTCGTTTTCTGCAATCACAAAACCCAGATAAACCAGTCCTCTTTGAAGAAAAGTGCATTTTTTAAGATTTATCAGCAGCTTATTCTGCTGCAATTTTTCCAGCACACTTTGAACATGTCGAAAGTGTTCCTCCCTCATCTTGCTAAAAATTAATATATCATCAAGATACACTATTACAAACTTTCCAATGAACTCTTTCAGCCTTTTGTTCATTAGTCGCATAAAGGTACTAGGGGCGTTACTTAATCCGAATGGCATTACTAGCCACTCATATAGCCCTTCATTAGTCTCGAAGGTTGTCTTCCACTCATCCCCTTCCCTGATTCGAATTTGATGATAACCACTCTTCATATCAATCTTTGAGAAATATGCTACCCCGCTCAAGCAGTCCATCATATCGTCCATCTGTGGCAGTGGAAATCTGTACTTTATGGTAATTTTATTGATGGCCCTCGAATACGTGCACATTCGCCATTCTCCTCCTTTCTTGGGAGCGAGAACTGTTAGAATTGTGTAGGGGCTCAAACTCTCCCTTATCAGCCCTTTATCCAACAATTCCTGCACCTTTTTTTTTATTTCCTCTTTATCTTTAGGGCTCATCCAGTATGTTACCTTGTTCGGTAGACTTGCTCTAGGTATAAAGTCAATATGATGACTTATACTTCTCTTGGGAGACAATTTATCTAGTAATTCATCCACTACAATATCGCTGAATTCTTGTAGAATTTTTTGAATTTCTCCAGGAAAATCTAACACCTCTGTGTGTAACAGTACTTTTTTTACCCTTCTCACAACAACATGGTTCACTTCACTATCTTTAATCTGCTTCAAAAACTGTTTTCCACCCATTAATAACACTTTCGTCCCACTTGTTTTTGTTGTCTCCTCCTCCTTGATGGGCATAAGTGTATGCTTGATCCCATCTTTGACAAACTTGTAATAGTTTGTCTTCCCATCGTGCACTACCTTCCGGTCATACTACCATGGCCTTCCTAGTAGTATATGGCATACGTCCATTGGCATAATATCACAAATAACCTTGTCTTTATACCTGCCAATATGGAACTCAACTTCACACTGTTCATCCACCAATAATTGATGGCCTTTTTGCAATGATGATACCTTGCAGGGAGTGGGGTGCTTCAGCCTCTTCAAACCCAACTTCTCTACCATCTCTGTGGAAACCAGATTATCCGTGCTCCCATCGTCAATAATCAACTTGCAGCATTTTCCATGCGACTTACAAACTGTCTGGAATAATGCTTTCCTTTGAGTTTGTTCAGCTGTTTCTTTGGCTGGTTTCAACAACACTTTATTCAGAACTAAGGCTTCCCCTATTTCCAGCACATTTTCCGCTTCATGGGGATGTGCCTCTGCTTCCTCTGGCTGTGCAACATACGCTCCTCTTTGACCAGCTTGCTCCACCTCAGGACACTCAAAAGATCTGTGCCCCCACTTGTGGCACTTGCAGCACTGAAAATTAGCTCCTCTGCCTCAACCATTCCCTCTTCCTCGTTGATATGGCCTGCCACCTCTAGTGTTGTCTCCTTTTTCTGTTGTCCCTGCAGTTCTGGAACTACTGCGCTCTTCACTAATATTGGCAATTCGTCCTTTGCCATAGGACTGTCCTCTTACTCTACCAGTTCCCCGTCCTCTCCTATCATTTTTCCTTCTGGTGATCTTTTCCTTTGCCTTCATGGCACTCTGGTAAGCTTCCTCTATATTTTTCAGGGAAAGAATGTTGATTTCATCCAATATTTCCAATCTCAGACCATTTACATACCTTGTTGTTCTCTCCACGGTGTCCTTCGTGTAACCAGCTCTTAAATTTACTTGGTAGAATTCTTCAGTATATTCTCTCACTGTCATCCCTTTTTGCCTCAAATTCTGCACTTGCCGATGTAGTACAATCTGGTAATCTTTGGGTAGAAATTTGCCCTTCAACTTGGCCACCATTCTTAGCCATTTCTTTATTAGCAACTTGTTCATCCTTCTTTCCGCTTGGACACTATCCCACCACAAGGCTGCGTGTCCCTTCAGCTTTGTTGTAGTGAACTTGACTCTTCGATCATCACTGACCTCTTCACACTCAAAATATTTGTCCAATTCATTGATCCAGTCCAACAGAATTTCTGTTGACAAGCTACCATCATCGTTTGGAATCTTTGGCTTAGGCTTACCACTAGCCAATAGGACTGACCTCAACAACCTCATTTCTGGCACTTCTTCATCTGATCCATCTGTTGTAGCTATGGCTTCTTCTTCGTTTTCATCTCCTACTTTAGATCCCTTCTCCTTCCTACTTCAACTACCTCCAAACGAGCAGTAAGGATCCTGATTTCCTCCCGCAATCCTTCCTATGCTATTCTCCGAGCACCTCTTCCACGACCTCATCTTCCAACTTCAATTTCTCAAGAAAACTCCAAATCCTTCTCTGATACCACAATATGATGGGACCAACCCGTAACTATGGACGAATGTTAATTAAATGCTGATTAATAAATGATTTGGGATCAATACATATGATTAGGCTTAAGCAATTAATTATCCAAGATATTTGTCTGTTGGCGTTTATGTCGAAGTTATTGTTGGTATGTTGGTTGTACCCGCCTTGGTTTTTTCCTTCCCGCTCTTTGGTTTTACCACAACCCTCGTTTCATTTTCATTTGGTCATTTCCTGGTTTTCTCTATATTGCTATGAGGGTTTGTGTGCTCGGCCTGCTCGCAACTGTGTAGAGCTTGGCACCAATTCTCTGTATACGCCCAGCTATGGATTCCTCCACCTGGTGGTGAGGTAACTCCGCCCACACTTGCAGTTTCATCGCCTAGTTTCCTAGGCACTGTACTGAAGGCCTCGTCGACTTCGTGGGAGAGTTTATGTCATTCCTTTGTTGGCTCTTTAACCTTCTTCGTGATTATTATGCTTTCCTTTGTTCCCTTATCTTGCTGTGATACAATTTTTCTTGTTGGCTTCCGGTTATTGGTTCTCTAGTTGATGTGTGAATGTTCTATGCTTTGGCAAGTCATAGTCACAGTGGGCTTCCTCGGTTTTGCTCGGTCCTGGCAAGGTACGTTTGCTCCTCCATGCTATTGCTTGTCTTCTTCATTTTTCTTCAACACTAACGACAGTCATCCCTTTGTCTGCAGGGTTTTCACTGTTGACTGTGACTCAGCTAGGGTTTCACTCCTCCAACACAAATACCCTTCAAGTAAGCAACTCTTCTGGTTGTGCTTGTCAGTTTGTTTTACTTCCAGGTTGTTCTTGGTATACAATTAACTGACATGCCTTGTGTTGGGTGTGGAGCCTGATTATCTTCTATATTCAAAAGTACCGCCACATTGGACCCCAGTTCAAAATGGGGGTGGCAACGCCGCTCGTAAAATATTTGCTGCAGGGGGGGTCCAGGGGGGGGTGGCTGCGACCTTTGGGAGCCCCCCCCTGGCGGGG
>APFE030035894.1:65802-81050 GCA_000404065.3 Pinus taeda
ATCTACTGATAAGCTTGATTATTTTTTTATTTTCATGTAATGTAATCATTAAGGGGGGATGTTGGAGTTAATGCTTACATTCCATATTTGAGAAATTGGTTTGTGATGGTTGAGAAATTCTCTCAACCACTCTCTCTAAATTAGGAATAAGTTGGATCTCAAAAACTCTATTTAATAGAGTGATCTGAATGTAATATGTGTGTGAGTGTATTTGCAAATACACCATTTGTGCATAATATATGATTAAGTTTCTGTGATTGTGTTATTTTAGCTGTTTTTATTAGAAGAAATGCAACATACAACAAATACAATGCTCATCACTATATTGTGTAGCCTACAACAAATAGAGCGCTCATCATTATTCATTTAATGTTTGGTATTAATACTTTGGCAGATTACCTATGCATATGAAATATTACATCGACTTCCAATGCAAGTATTATATATACCTCGAATTTGAAATGGAATGGAAGAATTATTACCTATGCATTCTACCTATGTGTTTGCTCCAGCGATATTACATGCCTCCAACGTTAGACTGTTTTATGGATGGAAATGTCACTAATATTTTTTCTGTACAAAATTTCCTATATTTTGAATTTTACTCCATTTTTCGAGTTTCACCGACTCTATAACAAAGTTTTGATGCATCACTGGGTTTTGACGAGCCCCGAAGTGGCCAACTTTGTGCTGAGTTTGAGTAGCACAACCTTCATTGCAATTTCAGTAATCAGTCTCAAAACAATTCCAAGTGGGTCAAGTCAACTGGAAGTAGACACCATGTAGATTGAAAAATTGAGATAACAACGCATAAAATGGCATTCACAAACTACATAGTTTTCTATGGGAATGTGTAAATGATGTTCCACCATAATGAAGGATGCTCTCAAATGACAACGTTGTAAAACATGGAAATGGTGCAAATAGACTGTTAATGGTAATGGTAATGCCTCCAACATTATTGCAGCAAGGAACAAATGAAAACATATTACATTCCCAGCTTATTACATGCTCCAATGTATATCTCATTATCTTCTCCAACGTATATCTCATTACATGCTCTAGCGTGTATCTCATTATTTGCTCCAACATGTTTTCTCCCAAGGTATTTTCTACAAACCTATTAGCTCCAACGTATTTGGTACAAACACATTTGCTCCAATGTATTTTCTCCAAACGTATTTTCCTCCAATGCATTTGCTCCAAATGCCTCCAGCGTTAACATGCCTTCAAAGTATTACATGCATGCCAACGTATTAAATGCTCCAATGTTTAGTACAAATGCTCCAACATTAATATGGAGCCTCTTTTCATGTCCATAACTTGCAGCATTTTGGTATGGCAAACAAAGTTGGATAGTAGCGTTAAGTTGATTTCGCAAGAGTGTTTAGTTGGAATCACAAGCGACCTTGGATATAGGAGAAGCCTTGGTATTTCAATATATTACAAGCAACATTAATACCAACGTTCAATATTATGGAGCAACCTATTATTTATTTTTTTATAGAGCAACTTATTTATTTGGAGCAATGTATTATCTCTCTTTCCAAAATTTTATTTGAAGTAGTTTATTTATTTTCTTATTTATTATTTGCAGCAATAGTATTCATATCTTAGATAACAGTGGCATCCCTATTGGAGAGCAGCAAGAAATATGGCAACATTTTCAATATATTGCATTTAAAGGGTCTACAATTTGGAGCAGCCTCCACATTCACAGTGCATTAATACTTGGCACTAATATTGGATATGCTTTTATGGATGGAGTGCTATTATCAACTATCATTGCCAGTCTTAAACCCCCTTCCATTGATGTCAAAGGGGGAGGTAACATGGGTATATTTTTTTGCTGGAAGCAGAGGTATTTTGTCTTACCATCAATGCGAAAGGTGGGAAATGTTGATACTGTTGGCATTGATGTCATTGATCACATAAATTTTGTATGTTGAATTTGGGATAATTTATGTTTGGATGCAAAAGGCTAAAAGTGATGTGAAGTGCAAAGGTTGGAAATTAAATGTGAAATGCACAGATTGAATCTGAAGGTTGAACATTGTTAAAATGAGACATTAGAAAAGCATAAATATATATAAATATATATGTTTTACTGAACATAAAATGTAGACAATAAAAGAAAATTTGATTTGTCTCTTGTAATCATTATTGATTGAGTTGTTTAATTCAGCTCTATTTTATATTACAAATTATTTTTTCAGAACTAAAAGTGAAGAGACAAGATTGTGAGCAGTTTTTGGATGTCCAAGAGGCAATGCTTCACTTATATTCTTGCAAATAATATTGATCTGAAAATGGGGCACTAAAGGCTTCTTATCAGCTTACAGGAACCTCTCCCACTTCCAAAGCTTAAATATTCCCAAGACCTTATGATTAACCAATTGCAGAATTGAAAAGTGCTTGAAAATAGGTGTATGCTTATGTCTGTCCTTAACTGTTAATTGCTTTAAGTTCATTTTCTTATGCTGAAATAAAACTCAGATAACAATAAATAAAAGTAGCAATAAGCAAACACATGAGACAACAATGTAACATAGAGTTCACCCTGATATCTTGGGCTACATCTCCTTGAGCTCTAATCAACTCGACTAGGCTCTTTGGGATTATGGCTTAAATTCTTTTACAAGCTCCACGCTCAACTCCATTGGTTTACAACTGAAACTATGGGTTTAGAATACCATCTTATCCTGCTGGCTATCCTTTAGTTGTAGACAGATCTAGGCTTCTCTGGACTTGACTCCTTCAGTCAGTGCTCTGAGCTTCTTGAGCTTCTAGCCTCTTTGACTCCCTCAGAATTCTGTATTGTCTCTAGAATCCTTCTTCTGTCTTCAGTACAACAGTCACCAGCATTAGCTTGATCAATTCGATCTCTTTGCTATTTTGACTTCATTACAGCTCCATGGCTTGTAGAAGTTTGTTTGAGCTCTCTGGCTCTGCGGCTCTGGCTCTCTAGCTAACTGGCTCTAGCTCTCAGCTCTCTAGCTCATCTGGCTCTGGCTCTCTTGGCTATCTGGCTCTGTCTGTCTGGCTTTGCCTCCAACCTCTAGTGGCTCTGCCTCTGCTCGGCGCTCTAGCTCTGAAGCTCTTAGGCTTTCTGGCTCCCGGCGCTCAAGTTCTCGGGCTCTCTATCACTTTCATGTTTCGCTCGACCTCCAAGCGACTCTCGACAACCTTCAGCTACTTTGTCAATTGTGCTCTCTATGTTTTTTTGGAATCCTCCGACTCTGTGGCTTCCATCCGTTCCTCTATCCCCAATTATGAGGAATCGTTCCTTTCCATGTTTGTGTTTGCCTACATTTTCCATAACACACTCTTGTTCCACAATGCCCCCTAATAGTGTGGCACAAAACTTTTTAAGAATAGAAGCAATTTTTAATGGAAAAGGAACCAGCGGCCTTTCTTCTGCCTTAATCCCGAAAATAGCAACATAACGGAAATACACAGGAAAAACACATAATGGGCTTTAAGCCCAGACTTCAATAATATAAAATCACATCTATAAACCCATCGGGTCCGCCATTCTATCGCAAATCGCGATCGCATAGGCGTATGGCCAAAAAAAACCCAATACACAGGAAATACACAGAAATCCTGTAAATCCAGGTTTTAAAAGTTATGAAATCGCGCTTATAAACTTTATTGGGTCCACCTTTTATCGGCATATTACAAGGCGCATATCACAATGTGCATTGGCCCTTTGTATCAGGGTCGATTGTCAATCTCTGATTGCTCCAATCGACGCTCTTCTTTTGTATTCCCCGATCTTGATCGATCTTATCGGTGTATTGGCCCATCGGCATTTCGGCACATCGGCGGTCGGCATATCACTGGTTCCCCGGTTTGTAGACCTTAAGCTTCCCCGATCAGCGATCCCCGATCACATCTTGACTATTGATTCCATTTGCCGATCTGACGGCTGATGCTTTATTGCATTATCTTAATTGCCAAGTCTCCATGCCTAGGTCTGATAGAAACCAAAGGTTTATGCCGATGCGATATATCGGCGATCGCATATCGGCATTTTCCAAGGCCGAGGGTCCGTCCTTTTGGAACATTTGCAATGTGATATATTATATATATATAATATATATATATATATATATATATATATATATATATATATATATATTATATATATATATATATATATATATATATAGATATATCAATCTCCTTTGCTTTTCTCCGATGTGATTTTTCCATATAAGGCCTTAAGCCCATTTTTATAATAATTTTCCTCATTTTCAAAGGACAATGGGCAAACTTCTTATTACAATAACTTCATCATCTGAAGTCCATTTTAGCCCATTCAAATTGCGTTAGATTTAGAATGAAGAGATCTCTGCAATTTTCTAGGAGCATCCTTTGACTTTCATTTTCCTTTGTGAGGAACATTTTTAGACTTAAAAGTCTATTCTAGATCCATTTTGGATCAAATAAAACAACCAAGATGACTTGCTTATAAAATATACAAATGTGGAATGGAAAAAGAACTTCACCTTTTTTTTTTTGAAAGAAACAATCTGCTTAATAAAGTGGATGAGTAGCGAGAGAAGACATAAAAAGTGAAAAGGAGAAGCAATGTAGCAGTATACTTGAAAACAAAATTGTAAATGAGGTGACCAACATTTGTGACATGATGTTGTGATTGAGAGATTTTTGTCCCTTTCTATGTTGTAGCTTGAAAATGAATAGGTCGTAGCATGTTGTTGTAGGAGCCTCTTGTGGGTTGTAGCCTACAGGAAACTTGTGGGAGTTGGAGCTTCCTTTGAGGTAGGAGCTTCTTGTAGGTTGGAGCCTACAAAAATCCAATGTAATAAAGAGTAGTAGTTTGCCTTCACATTGCTTTCAGCCAAAAATCACGGTTTTCTCCCTTTGGGGTTTCCTCTTATATTTGGTATCCTCATGTGTTTATTCTTGAATGTTGTGTGAATGTTTTAAATTCTTG
The DNA here is from genome assembly GCA_000404065.3 of Pinus taeda. NCBI lineage: Eukaryota > Viridiplantae > Streptophyta > Pinopsida > Pinales > Pinaceae > Pinus > Pinus taeda. Next base: position 70,766 of record APFE030035894.1, read on the forward strand.
ATTAATAAATCTGCAAATTTCTTTCTTTGACACATGTAAAATGAATTCAATAATAATTGAGCACAAAAATAAACATTAACTGCATAAGAAGAAGGTTAAGTTGGGAAAAAGTAAATAATTTTGAATTACTGATTCACCCCCCCTAGTAATTCCCAATCATAAATATCATCAAGATCCCAATTCGGAAAATTTTTTATGGCATCAAAAAATAGGGGTGAGGTCTAAAGTAAATTTCTTGTCAGCCCCTGAATCAAGAGCATAAAATGGACAGGGATCCAAACCACCTCAATCCCGGATCATCTCCCATAAATATTTTGATCCAAATTTTAAAAGGAACACAACAAATTACATATATAACCAAAAATAAAAAGATGCAATGGAAATAACAATTCATTTCATTAATATCAGATACAGAAATATGTTTACAAATAGAATGGAAATAAGACTAGCTCGGGCGATGGTAGCTTATCTCTAAGAAGAGATGTGGCAGCTACATGCCTCTTAGTTGTGTTACAACGAGGCTTAGAGGCCTATTTATTATTGAGAAATAATGGAAAACCCTAAAAATCTCAAAACCTAACCCTAGGAGATGAAGCGCCAAAACTATGGGCCTCGTTTGGGTAAATTGGTACATTAACTTCCTCGGATCATAACTTTGGCATACAATCTCCGTTTGACACACATAATACCTCATTAGAAAGATATATCTGAGGAATACAACTTCCAACCAGCCAAAATTAGTCCAGGGTCACTATTGGCCCTAGATTTCCCCAAAAAATGTCGTTTAGGGTCTCAAAAAAACTTTGGAAGTTTAGGACCTGAAAAACTGCCAAAAATAGTAAATTGTGCTATAATTAAGGAAACTGAAAAACTGAAAGAGATAGTGGTGGGGGTCCTAGTGGAATAGGTGGATGGCCACCCACATCCACCTAGATCAATCACCCCCCTTAGGAAGCAATGGTCCCCATTATGCTGAGTGCCTCCATGAGATGGGGAAACTTCTATTGGTGTGAGTTGTTCTGCAATGTCTGATGTGTCCAGTAATTGTAGGAAGCATGGTCAAAGGTGGTCCACAACGAACACTAGGTGCAAGCCAAGGAATGGGGAAATGCTACGCTCCAACGCATTGTCTCCCATAGCCTTAGTAATGGTGCAAGGGCCATATCAGAGTGGTATGAGCTTTCGATGGGCTTTGGTAAGGCGTTCTTTTTGCAAATGAAACCAAACTTTGTCGCCCACTTGAAACTTGTGTGGCAATCGATTTTGATCATGTCACTACTTGTACTTTGAATTTAACTTCTCCATAATGTTGTGAACCTAATGGCGAATGTGTCTTGGTTGGAGCAAACCTTGGATTTTTCGCTTGATCTCTTCATTTTCCAGAATGGAGCGACAATATATCAGCCCGTTAGGTAGAGGTGCTCCAAGAGTTAGATAAATTGGATGCTTGACTTCACAGAGTAAGGGTGCCCCTAATGGCGAGGAGAAGATGTCCCCATGTTCTTCCACAACCATATTCACCTTCTTCTGTTGCGTGGAGGGACCCTTCATGGGGTCATGGATGTGGCTAGGATCTTCACCTTACTTTGAGAGTGAATCATAAAGAAAATAAATTTCTTAGTCTAGGAGATGACCTTACGGTATTGCTTAGCAGAGATGAAAGAGATCGTGTTGGGAATGGAATCCCCCCAAGGCATGTTTTGGGGCTTAAAGCTCAAGTTTTGACCGAGTCTTCTTGCAAAAGCTCCGTGAATTGTGGGTGCGGGGCACGAAATTATAATAGAGTTATAGGGTTGTCCACCCTAGTTTTTGTAATGTAATGTCGGCTAGATAAACCTACCCATGGTCTGCAGACCATGGGATTGTATAAATAGAGTGAGGCTCTAAGTGTATAAGAGAACTAATAGAAGATAGAATAGAAGAAGAGGAGAAGTCTAAGTGATTGAGTCGAAGTGTAAAGTGTGTCTGTGGGTCATAGAGTAGGAGAAGGCTCTACAGCTGAGTGTACAGAGGCCTAGTAGTTCGCAGCTGAGTGCGCAAGGCAGGTCAAGTCTATAACCGTTGGGAGAATCAATAAAGAGAATTTCCACTAAATTTCTATGTATCTTTTCCTAATTTAATGCATGATTAGATATAATTTGCAAGTATACTATTTATTTATTGCGCGAACCTGTATGAACATTTTGTATAACTAATTATAACTTAAGACATTCAAGTAGGCGAACGTAATTAAATAGTACCAAAAGATAAGTAAGATCTCGGGTAATAGCACAGAGCACGGAATGGGAGTTCCACAACCCCTAGTTAGGGTTGCGCAAAGGCAGTGTATCAGGTTGCAAGGAACGGAAAAGTACGCAAAGAAACCTGACATAGGAACAAACAGTGGACCAGTCGAACCTCTCAAACATATCAAGGGTGTGAAAGCCTGGTTCTAGCACCCTCCCATACTACTTCAATTCAAATCTCAGTCCGCATTCTGTGGACTGTTACCGAAAGGGCCAACAATACAGGGATTTGTTTTGCTAATTAACTCTGAACCTGGGTCAGGCCAAAAGAAGCCAACAAATGGTTTTGTTGCCAGGACCAAGATCTACATAGAGATGTCTAATTTCATATCACTGGAATCTGACAAAGAAAAGAATTGAAGATTGGTTGGACAGAAAGATTCACGAGTTTGCGACGCAGGAAAACAGGAATATAGGACTATCAAAGAAAGAGTGGTTAGACTGTTACTTATATACGGAGATCCACAAACTTTTCTTTGCATCCTTCCCCACTGAGTTGTACGAGTGGATCATGAAGCTAGTAGATAGCCAAGGAAGGTGTAAACTCGACAAACCTATCATGTGGACTCCAGAATTGGTGTGCAGACTGGAAGCATCATAAGAAAATATCATGCACAGTGTCGATCACTAGATCGATCAAATCATAAGAGGATTCATCACTGAATTCATGATAGATACTTTATTCAGTTAGAGCAAGGTAGAATGATGCTTCCTCAAGGGACCACGAGATAAGTACATTAAGTCTTTGAACACTTGGATTAAAATGCTACTGTGTGAAAAGAGGGTTATGCAAATAAATTGATGTTTAGGGCTACGCAGAGTGGGAGAATCTACAGAAACGAAGGTAGCATAGAACTAGAAACTAGCCCCTTGATTTCATCTCCGCGAGGGGGTGAAGAAGACCTCGTGAAGGTCTCGTCGAGAAGTGCAATCAATCTGATAAGGCAGGGAATTCCGCGCATACCACCCCCACCCACACCACCACTAGTTTCATCATCTTCACCCCCGTCTTAGCCCATACCACCTCCGCCACCACCGTCAAGCAGTATGGAAAGCGTGATAAAGCTACCAATATTCAAGGGAGTAGGGAATGAAGATCCGAACCAATTTTGGTTCGTGATCGAAGTTGTATGGAAGCACAGGGTATCACGGATGATAATATAAAGAAGGCAACATTGGTCAACGCTCTGCAGGATCGCACGTTGACCTAGTATATTAAGCATTCCAATGACAATTTGAATACGGGGATCACAGATATCCAAGCTACGCTAAACAAAGAATTTAGCAGGCCAAAGTTAGAGGCACAATCAATCATTAGATTTAAGGAAATCACAATGCTACCAGGCGAGACCCCGTGGGAATTGGATCAAAGACTAAAGTGCATAATTCGCGAAGCGAACATGATATTAACATATGGGAAACACCGCGAATGGTTTGTAGCATCGTTAACGCCGCATCTACGAAACGCAGTATCACAATAAGGCTAACCACTTAGGCTCAAGCTTTGGAGGTCGCGATGAGATTGCACGAGACTCTAATACAAGATCCTAACCTAGGAGTTCAGCAGATTCACACGCATTTGAATAACTTGTACCTAGAGATGTAGAGTTTGAAACAAGACAAGGAAACCCACCTAGAGATGTGCAATGAGGTATGGTGCATAAAATGCAAGGGAAAGGGGCACGACAAGGACCATTGCCCGATGTTCGCGAATTACCTTGCAGGAGGAGGGCCAATGCCACTAAGATTGGGGACACAAGCAGGACTAGGCATGGCGTTTGCATTATGGTGCGCAATTTGTCAAAGAGGAGGAAAGCATGCTATAGATAACTACCATCTATTACAGAAGTATAAATAGAATTCACAACAGTTGTTCTGTAATTTTTTTAGGTCAGTAGGATATGATGAGTGCACCTGTAGAAGTTATGAACTGATGATGGATCGAACTCCTACCTACAGAGTTCAGGCCAAAACACGAGCCCTTGATCAAAACATAGGAATGGCACACACCGAATTTTAGGGGCACGAATGAGGCTGAGGTGGAGGGGGACCAGGAAGAGGTCGCAAACAAATGATAGGTTATTATTGTGAAGGGTCGGGGAATTATGCTTGTGATTGTACGAATCAAATGCGACCATCATCCTTGTATTGTACATTGTTTGATCATGAGACAGAGGATTGTCCCACACTGATAGCGAGGTTGCACGATAAAGGAGCACTCCAACCTCCCCCAACTCAGAACCTGTAAATGATGAGATCTGAGTCACGCGAGGAAGACCCTAATGTAAATATCATGCTTCGGAGTGGAGTTACGATAGGGGATGACAAAGATAAGCAACCTGAAGAAACTACCTGGGTTCACAAGGCTCCAATGAAGGAACCAGAATTTGATTTGGAGAGCGCTAAGGAGACCTTCATGGAAGCTAAGAGGAGCTTTGCTGATGCCTCCACTTCAAGAAGTAAAGATAGCCTAGAGCCAAAAATGGACCCATCGATACTTACTACGTTCTTGGAGACATGCATGAAGTTGTTGCACGACAGTAAGGCTGTACAGGGGCTGCAAGAACTCATATCTAGATGCGTTGGGACCACACTAGGAGAACTGCGTGTAGTCCGGAAGCTCGGAAAGCACACGATGCAAACAGGAAGGGAAATGAGATTGACCGCATAGATTGGGGAATATGAGATGGACCAAGTGATTCTGGATCTAGGATTGAACGCGAACGTCCTGCCAAAGCAAACATGGGAGCGCATGGGCAGGCCTGCACTGCAATGGACTCCTATCCAACTGCAGATGGCAAACCAGCAAAAGATCCTACCTATTCGGAGATTGCAGGGAATCATGGTAGATATTGAAGGAGCAAGCGCGCTAGCAGATTTCGAAGTAATAGCGATTGTTGATGAAAACAATCCATACCCCACATTACTGGGAATAGATTGGGCCAATGACATGAATGGAGTGATAAATCTGAGGAAGCACAAGATAATATTTGATAAAAATTCACTGCATGTAGTGGTACCCTTAGACCCTGCGGAAGGATCGTGCTATACGGAACTAGTGCGTGACTACGATAGTGACGATGATTTGGAATAAATTTACAAAATAACCACACGGGAGCAAGATTGGGTAAATCCAACCACAGATGGTCGAATCTCATGGGAGCGTGAAAGCTCTTGCACATCAGATTCTAATGAGGAGATAAAACGATGGCAGAACCGGTTACACGAGGTAACCACACTCAACTGTAACATGATGACGAGATTACTACATTGCGTAGCAATAGAGGTAAGAGATCTGCCTACGTATGATGGGTTAAGCAAGGTGGATGACTTCCTGAACAAATTTGAAAGGGAGGTATCGGAACAGCAACGCTTTGATGCTCTGAAATGGGTACTCCGAGCTACGCCTGCAAGATGGTGGGGTACACACCAAAGAAGTTTTGAGGACTAACACGAATGCAGAAGGATGATGCACATGCAGTATGGGAAGCCTCCGATGTGATTAACAAATGAGATTGTCGGACGAACCAGCCCGCGCACCAACCTATCGAGGTGGATACATGAATATGGTGTGAAACCTACACGAATGCACACCATCCTTGCAGTAAGAGACACAATCAGTAAGCAAGTGCGGGTAAGGCAATGGTGCAAACAACCCCTCCTACTGGGATGAAGAAGTATGGAAAGACCAAGTGCGCAGAAGAATATCCATGAAGAATCTTTTAACAAAGTACAAGAAGTGCTGAACAAGGTCCACAATGTGAAGCGGATTGACTGGGACTTGCACGTACCAGCGGTTCTATGGGCTTATAGGACCGCGTGCAAGAACTTGATCGTGCAGGCACCACCAAGGCTGGAGTATGAAGCAATCGTTGTAAGCCCTATAGTACCTAGAGAGCTTAGATCATGCATGATAACACTGGTAGATATGACGGTTCGGGAAACCTTGGAAGCAAAAATCCAACAAGGAAATTTTAGACTCCAAGAACTTGAAGAAGCAAGGGTATGATTAAGGAAGAAAAGTGCTCTGGTGGATCCGAAAGTCAAGAAGCTGGAGGACGAGATAAAGGAATATTTTCTCGAAAAAAAAGACCAGGGTGATAAGGTAGGATGTGTATGATCACGATGACAGGTTTAATGCCTATCGCCGTGAATTTATCAATCTGATGGCTTGGCTTGGACCGCACATTACTAAGTGAATTGACCAGGGTAGCACATTGCAGATGGTAAAGTGCGCGATGCCGACCGTAATAATAAAAGGTGGGTATATTCTAGGAAACACGATGGATGACAAGATGAAACTTTACACGGGTGGTGCGACCACCTAACTAGCCAAAGGAAGTATAGTCTTAGAGCTTCAAGCAATTGAAAGGAAGTGTGGGACTATAAACTATTCTACCCGGGAGCTATGCAATGTTGTCGCCGCATGTAGAAGCAAAGAGTCACAAGGTCTGCGACCATGCACGGGGAGCTACACTACCGCATGAGTTGGCCAGAAAGTGACCATTGAAGTTATTATTCATGATGGGATGCTCGACTTGAGACCAAATGGAGCGGGAAGCAGGCACTTAAAACGCGATTTATGGGCAATATTTGGGAAAATCTGCCACCAAGGGAGCATTAACGAACTGGATTTGGGGGGAACGGTCGAATTCAAATTCAAAATGTGCTATAAATTACAAGGGGTTACCCAGCAAACAACACTTGGTCATTTTCGAATTGAGCTATTGAGCAAAGCCCTGATTGTTGTGTGCCGAGCATTGATTGAGCCCCTAAGTTCGCGAGTGCTAGATTTCTGGATGGACACGATGGCAATAGCTGAGGACATTATTGAGATAACAGAAATGACTGCCGAAGAGCCCGTGCAAGCCCTAACTATGGGGGATGCTCCGGAAGGTGCCAGTATTGTGGTAGAAATCCCGAAATCACCACGCACGCCAAGACCCAAGAAGGAAAAACAAGCGATGGTTCCTGTACATGTGTCCCCACAGAACCCGCTGCGCACCACACTGTCAATGGAGGAGAAGGGGAAAGCCATCACCATAGAGACTGATGAAGAAGTAGAAGATGTGGAGGATCTTATCATCGCAGAGGATGATGATGAAGGCATGGAAAAGGAAACTCAACCTAAGCACCCCCGAAAAAGTTGCCCGCCTATGTGCCCCCGCAAAAGGGAAGGCTAAAGTTCCCAAGGACCTTGACGAGACCAAGAGCTCACTCTAGACCCCGCTCCTCCCAGACAACATTATTTTTCAGGGCATGCACTTGGGACAGGTGCTGAGCTTAAAATTCAAAGATTGGGACCTTGCTGACCATGAGAAGTTCCCTCACCTTAAGAGCTCGCACCTCATGAAGCCCAAGCAGAACACTACAGTGGGGGTTATAGAATTAGAGCCGCGAAAGTAGTTGTGCAGAGTGGAAAAGGCTGGGCTACTAAACCTGCTCTGGGTGTCGTATTTCCATCGTGCCCCAATAAGCATTTTTGTCATCGGGCAACTGTGCTGCCTAGTGCATGATGGGTGTTTGTGGCTAGAGGAGCCCATCCCCATCACGAAAGACTTGATTCACCGCATTTCCTGACTTCCATGCAAAAGAGAGGACCCCGCGGGCATCTAGGAAGGGAAGAGAAGTGACTTGGCCATTGCAGAGGCCATGAAGAAGAAGTACAAGTTGGCAAAGAAGAAAAGTGGCTACGCCATATCCAACATCAATGAAAAAGTAGTGAAACTGGCAACCCAAATACTATCCGGTAAGGTTATGCGCAAGTGTGGCGCAGACAAGGTACCCGTGCCAGTGGTCACACTAGCTGAGTAGTGCGCGGCGGGGGTCTAGTTTAACTGGTTTAAGTTCCTCTGCACGGAGTTTTTGGAGAATTGTCGCGAAGCTCAGGAACAGGGAAAAATGTTCCACTATGCATGGCTTCTGCTATCCATAGTGCTCGTGGCAGGGGAATTACCAAAGGATAGTCAATTCCCCACAATTGACAGGGATCTGCTAGAGCCCGTGAAGTACACTTCGCTTTGGGCCACAAAGGATGCCACTAGGATCCGCGATAGTAAAATATTATGGGTGTTCATGGAGATGAACCTTAGAATGGGGATCAACCGTAAGCCACGATTGTCGCCAATTGTCTACAACAATCTTCAGATTTTTGTGGAATTTAAGGCAGACATCCATAGTATTTACATTAGAGCATGCAAGGACCCGACCAAACAATGGAGGAAGCTACCCTTTGTAGCCACAGATGATCTCATCTTTAATGTCTTGGAGACATGGCCACCGGAGTGGCACACTCCAGACATCGTGGAGATAGAGAAGTCGGCGACACAGAGGAAGAAAGATGAGGCCAAGTTGCGCATCGCACAGTTGGCAGAAAAGAGAAGGAAGGAAGCAGTGGCAACAGAAGTGTTGGCAGTGCGGGACGTTGCACAGACAACAACTGAGCAGGAAAATGTCGCAGCAGAAGCAACAGCACAGGAGGCAATCGTGAAGGCGCACGAGGGCCAAACATCGTCTTCGCATGGGCAGGAAGCAGAAGAAGAAGAGGGAGGCACGGACCCACAAACCGCGTCAACATAGTTGAAGCGCCAGCACCCAACTAAGCAAACAGGGTTGCACAAGAAGGTCAAGGCATTGAAGTTGTCTATTGACCTGATCACCCTAACCAAGGGTGATCTCCACGACGTCGGCGAGACAGTGCATGATATCACCTCCGAGGCCCTCCAAAATTTCATGCAGGAGAACCAGATTGTGTTGGGGGCCCTAAGAGCGCAGCTGCATGAGTTGTAGGTGCTCCCTCCTCAGGTTGGTACCCTTTCGACCAGCCTCATAGTCAGAACAATGATAGCGAAACAGATGTTGCGCGCTCAGGTGACGAATACCATAGTGCTACCAGAAGGGGCACTAGTGACAACAAATGAGGCCGACATGCCTACGATTAGCGCACTGAAGGGTTTTGACATCAACTTGGTTGCACTCCCGTGGGAGACCTTATATGTTTTTCAGAATGGGATAAATACAGAGTTGTGAGCTAGGGAGAGCCGCGCACTGCAAGTCCTCAGCGAACAAAAAATCAATATGGAACAATTGAGCTTGCAATGCGACGAAGTGGTGTCGCAGAATCGACTGTTGGTGAAAATAATAGATGAAGCTTGTCAAAGCATCCCAGAGCTGGCCATCCCAGCAGACACGCTAGCAGAGGTGTGGATCCACAGGTTAATAGCAGGGGTACGTGAGGCGAGGGAGGAAGTGACAAAGGTTCAGCTGGAGATGAACCTTCAGATCGCTAAGCTGCAGTCAAAGATGCAGCCGTCTGTTATACAAAAATATCGTCACCATGACTATTTGCAGTCAATATGGGTCTATCATCACTTATACTGTCCTCCTAAGCAAGTCTCAGACCTCAGCTCTTCATGTCAAGCTTTGAAAATGAGAATGACATTAAAAATCAATAAAGCTCTGGTTCCACACTTTCTCTCACTTTTAATTGCGGTCCCGCACCCTTTGCTCATGTCACCCGCGGATCTGCCCACTCTGTCTGTAAAGGTGTGGGTGCAGACCCCTGTGAAAGTCAAAAATGCGCAAGTTTATTCTAGAAAACTCACTTTGGGTTAATTTTAGATGATTCTAGAAGGAATTTTGATGTGGATTGTTCGCTCCAAGGTGGTTCATGCATCCCAAAAGAGAAGGAGCTAATCCCTTGATAGGAGGAGCTATCCCTTTGAAGGAGGGCTTTATCCCTTTGAAGGAGGACCTAGTAACTTCCCTCATTGCACTATAAATTAAGGCATTGGGTCAGTTGCTAGAGAGGTTAGAAGCTGAACATTTTGAGGGTAAATGCTGATGGAATTGGGACTTCCTAGTTAAACTTGAGAGGAGAGATCACATACCTTTTGGTTTCATTGGGAAGTGATTGAAACTTGTCAAAGTAGAGGAGACTTCTTGTTGGACCCTGGGAGGAGCTTGTACAGCATCAAGGCATAGGTTGTAAAGTTCTTCTT
>APFE030035894.1:81858-94001 GCA_000404065.3 Pinus taeda
GGAGCTCATTTGGATCAAAGGAGTGAGGCTTCCACAAACTTGCATTGGACCCAAGGTAGGCCTAAAACACTTGTTTTCTTTTGTTTTTCATTGCATATTTAGAGAAAGATAGTTTTTGATTGGCTTGCTTGTCACTAGATATCTTTAGATACTAGGAAGGTCGAGCTTGTCCACAAAATCGACTCATTCCGTGTGACAAATTGGCGACTCCGCTGGGGACTTGATTTTTCCCTTCTTTTTACTTTGACCTGAGAAACTATGTTTTTGTTTCTGTTTTTGGCTTGTCGTGTGTGTAATTGGGTGGATTTAGTAGATCTAGGATTATTTTTTGTTTCTCATAACTTTCGGAGAGGAACACACCCTCTACTTGCAACACAGTGCGGACTTGTCCGCACTTTTGTTTTTCACACAGAGCGTTCCCGCACTTGTGTGAACTGTGGGCCTACGTACCCTGCTAAAATTTTGAAAAAATTAAGATTTTCTCTTTCAGTCATTTTAGTATTTGTTTAGATGTTGTTATCCTCTACCCAGGCCTGCATGTGACTTGTTAAGAACTTTCCTTAGGTTAATTCCATTGGTGTTAGGGTTTTAGGTGAAATTCCTAGAAGTTTTGGTTGTCGGTCTTGATTTTCAATTTGGTCGTGTAGTAGCTTAGAGCTTAGAAGTCGTAGAAGCCTTAGATCACCTTGGTTTTTACTGGCCTTCTTATGAGTCTGACCATTTGCAAAAATCTACCTTGGTTGAGGAATCCATCTTGTGTTTTCTCTTTGCGAAACTTCGAAAAAGCTTTTGTTAAAAGTTTGGATTTCATTTTTAAGAAAGAAAACAAAATTGGTTGTTTTTTGACTAATTTGTGATTCTCGACAAGTTAGTCCTTGGTTTGCTTATAGCCAAGTAAAACATCCTTGAAAAAGACATCTTGTAAGCTTTTACTTCAAATAGTTTTTATAGTTTATAGATCTCAAGATATTCTTTGTCCATAGTTTTGAGTGTTTTATAAAGAATAAAAAATCTCTCTTTTGGAAAAAGTTTGTTTTTGTAGTATTTGAGCGTTTGAAAGAAAAGTGAAATTTTTGTGAAAATAACAAGTTGTCTCATTTTCAGTGCATTGGAAAAGACAAAAACTCTTCTTTTAATTTGTTTGTTAAGAAAGATTTGTGTTTACAAGCATTTGCATTCTCAAACTCTTTCCTAGCTAGAAGTTCATTGAAGGGAAAAGATTGCTTAATCATCTTAAGTGCATTTTTTTTAGTGATTTCAAGTCGAGTCTTCACACCACGAGTTTCATCTCCGCACCTCTTGACTTAAATAAAAACCAATAAAAGTAACACTTAAAGTAAAATCAATCTAGTAATCTTTTTATTTCTAGGGCTCTATTACACCAACATAGCTTAGGCTAGTGTCTTGGATAGGGAGTAATCAACTCTCCAAGACAGTAAAATAAACAAGTAGTTGTATCTTGTGGTAGGAGAAAAATCCAACTATTGCATCTATGCTCTGGGAAATCTCCTCTTAAAGGAGAAGCACAAGATCGTGTCCGAACCAGTGTGGGAATCAATCCTTCGTCATTGGGAATGACACCAAATATTCACGTATTAAAAACGGTAAACCTCGGATTAACCATTGTCGAGGAGCCTGGGGTCACTTGTTGGTAAACCTTGGATTATGTCAAGGAGCCTTTAAGGGGATCAAGCTTGCTACTCTGCCCTTGCGTGCGTATCGGATCGTAGACTGTTCCCCCAAGTATATTTGATTCTGTTGGTGACCATAGTGACCATATTCTATAGGGTTCTTCCTAAGGTGACAGTGGTGGGAAGATCCCACTGTACCTGTAGCAGACGTCTGCTAGACTCACTTGGAATTTCTGGGGGGTTCTCTTCACTCGAGACGGTTTAGTGGACGAACTTATGCCAGTCTATTCATTAAGCAGGTTGCCGGGGTAACTGTTCCAACTGCCATTTCTGTATTGAACTCTGCGATGTTGGATTTCATAACCAACTAGTGCTTTTAGTACGGAAAGTTACTATTTGTGTGTGGTTTGATCTCCTAGATTCTTTAGGCGTGTGATTCAATTTGTTTGGTTCTTTAGAGGCTTTCGGTGGTTTTCATTGAGATTTTACTTTGTTTTTGTGTGAAGTAGTTAAAATATTTAACCGTGGCTGAATTACCGAGGAAGTCCCGTAGACTTCGGGGCCAACCTCCTGAGTTTTCACCGAGCCAGCCTAAAGGGCTACGAGCCCTGGTAACTCCTAGAGATAGTAGAGTTCGGTCACCTGAAGAAGGAGAGTCTTCTTTGGTGCTACATCCTGATTTTCAAGCTTTAGTAGCAGATTATAATACACAATCTGTGTCTGTTTCCGAAGTTACTGGTAGTGTTTCATCTACTAGTGATATAGGTGAAGAACCTGAAATATCTGAACCTGAAATTGAAATTGCTGCTACTCCAACATCGGGGTTTAACGCTCCAGCTTCAAGTGGTCCTGGTTCACCCAGGGTAGAAAGCGTAATTACCCAAAATCTTCCTTCTGGACTAATAGCTATTACTTGCTACTCTGGAAGAAAAAGAAGGCATTCCTATCCCTGAAAATCAACCTGTTATAGAGATTAGGGAGCGTGAATCAATCTTTTACAGTCCACCTAGGAGCAGTGCTTGGTATCTTTCATTGACTAATTTTTTGGAAAACCTAGGACTAAGTTTTTCACCACCTCGTATTTCTTATCACCCAACACCTAGGGGTTACTATCCTCCATTAAATATGTCAAGACAGTCGTCCATGTTTTCTCAATCTCCAGAAACCTTTTTGTAGGGTGGTCCTGCTGGTCCCATTGGGTATCATTCACTTTCGGGTACTTTTTCGGGAGCATCTCCTCAACCTATTGAACAAGGGTTATTAACTGGAAATAATTGTACTAAGCTGTTGAGTGTAGAAGATATTCTCATGATGTCAGGTACTATTCCCAATCCTCAACCTCAAGGTGGCTAGTCACCGCCTGGGGGCAGCCTCAAAATCCTCAAGTATCACCTCGGGGGCAACCTCAAGGATAGTACATACCTACGGGACAATACGTTCCTCAAGGTCAATCCCAGACTCAATATGTACCTCAAGGTCAACCCCAGCCTCAATATGTACCTCAAGGTCAACCCCAGTATCAATATGTACCTCAAGGTCAACCCCAGTATCAGTACATGCCTCAGGGTTATCAACCCTAAGGTCAGTACCCCACCCAAGGTTACCAACCACCTTCCAGTCAATCATATGTTCAAGGATCTGGAAATGTACCGTTGAATTATCAACCCTACCCTAAACCCGGTTATGGTCTTCAATATTCTCAACCTGTTATGGGTCCATACCCCGGAATGAACTTAGTGTGGGATCCATCTCAATCCCAACAGGTCTTGCAATCGAATGTACAGTTGTCATCTCAAACTGGACAACCCTTGGTTTCTGGTTCACCCTAACAACCTGTCTAGTCTACTATTCAAACTTCTGCACCTTCTGTAGTTTCTCAGCCTGGGCCTAGTACTCCGCGTACTCCACCTCAAACGCTGCTGCAACTACTGCAACATCTGTTCAATCTACCCCACCTACATCTGGAGTATCGACAGCTCCGGTTTCTACTGTTCATGTATCAACTCCTCAGACGTCTTTACCTCAGTCTGGACCCACGGTTAACACTTCGGTTCAGATGCCTGTAGGACAACCTGGTTCAAGTACGGTCGTCACAAGTCAACCTCAATTTACTTATCAATCGTACCAGGGAAAGTACCAATTCGGTCCTGCTGTGCAACAGCCAATCTATCAGTATCAACCGTACCCTGGGTATACATATCAACAACCTCAGCAACCCCAGTACGGTCAGGTTAATCCTGGTTTTTCGGGAGGATATAATATCCCAAATGCAATTCCAATTCCTAGTTATCCTGGATATCCTCCTCCTGGGACTGGTCTGACGACCCAGAGTTTTAGGGACCCTAATCGTCAATTACCGTTTATCGCAACTTTGGACTTACCTGACTTGACGCGCCTTATGAACGATCCAATTAACTATCTTCTGTTTTGGCCGCCAATGCCGAATAAGTTACCTAGTGATATTCCTAAGTTTGAAGGCAAATCAGGAGAGAACCCATCGAACCATGTGATGACTTATCACCTCTGGTGTGCGTCTAATTCCATTTAAGATGATTCAATCCGTTTAAGACTTTTCCAGCGCACTCTAATTCGTCTTGCGGCAAAGTGGTATATTGAGTTACAACGAGCCACTTTTTATAACTTTAGTCAGTTAGCTACTTCGTTTTTAACTCATTTTCAGTTGCCAGTCAGATATGAAAATGGCACGGAATTATTGACTTCATTAAAGTAGTCAACGTCCACTTACATTTCAGATCACATTCATGAATGGAGACGTCAACGGCGTTTAGAGAAAGTTTTTATCCCGGATCAGATCTTAGCTGAATGGTTTGTAAAATCTTTATTGCCCAAGATCACTGAGGATTTAGCTAAGGCCGGAGTCGTTACTGAGCAGCAAGTAATTGCTCAAGCATAGTACCTTGACTTAGTTTATACTTAGTTAGGTACGTTACATGAGAAAATCCCCGATCTTCCCAAGCAAAATCAAATCGTTGTAGCTCCTTTAGGGTCTCATGTCGCTAATGGTATGATTGGTACGGTTAATACCAAAAGTAAGAAGAAGTCTTCCAAGAACTCTTCTCCTATCATAACCTTGCTAGATTCCCCGACAAGAGATTCTTCCGCGGAACTCTCCACCGATATTCATGTTGTAGAGTCATCTACAGCCAAATCAACATCCGGTAGTAAGAAGAAAGGGAAGAAGAAGAATAAAACAGATAAAAATTCGAAAGAGAAACTCGAAAAAGTGGAATCAACTGGTGAAAAACGCAAACCTCGTTATCCTTGTCTCATTTGTGATGAAGAGCATTTTCAAGAGACTGCGCTCATCGTGGAGAGGTTGCGAAAATTGTCAAAGGTTCCCAAACTCCTGCTATTTTGAAGGATCCTTTTCCAAATCAAGACAGTAAGATGATAGGTTCTTCCTCAAATGCCAATTAAGAACCCATACTGATGATGTCTCATGTTAGGATTGTGACTCGATCGCATGATTATGGAAGTAAAAGTCATGTTGATGATAAAGAAGCAGAATCTTCTCATTCTAACCCATCAACCTCAGCTCCCGGTTCCGATCCACTACAAATCGAGAAACCTAATCCAGACTTAGTAATCAAACCGCCCGCCAAGGGTATACTTCGAAAGTAAGCTTTCAATCCACATGCGAGAGTGGCTCAGAACTATAACATTGTTGAAGATTTAGCTGTTTCACCTTCAGCAATGTCGGCTTTGGAAGTGCTGCAATCATGTCCAGCACAGCGTAAATTACTATTGTCGGCTATAGGAGCTGTTGATGTTCAGGACTCGAACCTTATAATTTTCGATCTAGAAAATAGTACACCACGCTCACCTCATCAAATGGCTTTCCAGATCCCAGTGATAGTCAAAAACAGACCTGTTCATAGGACTGTGATTAATGAGGGAGCCTCAACATGTATTATGTCGATACAGTGTTGGAGATCGCTTAGTTCTCCTTCGCTAAATCAATCCCCGACGATTCTAAAAGCCTTTGATGGTCGTGTGTCTCATCATTTTGGCATTCTATAGTATTTACCTACAGGGGTTGAAGGAAAAACCGTTAATCTAGATGTGGAGGTGGTTGATGCCCCTCTAGATTACAACCTTCTCTTGGGTCGTAGTTGGTCTTACACTATGACAGCTGTCGTTTCATCGGTCTTTTGGCTTATAAAATTCCCTTATAATAGAAAGATCGTAACCATAGAGCAGCTGACTTACTTTTCATCTGACCCAGCCTCTTTTGAAAGCATTCAGCATGTCGGTAAAACGACTATCCCGTATAAGGATGTTGGAGTAGGACTAGTTAAAGATGTCGGTTTACTAGGAACTTTTCCTTTTCCTCCTATCAACGCATCGTCTTCTATTGCAACCATTCATATTATTTCATCAGACACCATTGTTTATGATGATCCTTGGATCGTACCTTTTGAATCTGAGATAGACTCATTTGGTGATGTTATGCCTTTGAGTCCATATGAAATTGCGTATCAGGCCGTGTAGTCGCTTTCCGACGCATCTTCAACCAAAATTGACTTAATGGATGTGGTCCATGAGGAATCATTTTCAACCTCAAACTCGGATCCAATAACGTTTTCTGAACTTGTTGACACTTATGAGAAAATTCGTGAAATCCTATGCGTCGATGATTTACCATGGGAAGATCTTCATCACAGATCTTCGTTTTTACCCGAGAATGATCATTTTGAAAATGATTTTTCATCAATTTTTACGACTGAATATGTCAAGGAAGCTCAGAATCGAATGAAAAATCCTGATTCGGAGTTAAACTTGGGAAATATTTCTCGAACTATTTCTATTGACATTTCAGTTAAGCCTGGAATTGTTGAAAACATTCATATAGGTGCCGCTTGTACGGAAGATGAAATTCAAACATATAAGGCCCTGTTTCAAGAATTACGCGACGTGTTTGCCTGGTCATATGAGGAAATGCCAGGAATTGACCACGCAATTGTTGTTCATGAAATCAAAACTTACCCGGATGCTAAACCCGTCCGGCAACGTTTGCGTCAGATCCACCCAAGAAAAGCTGCTGCAATTAAAGAAAAAGTTGAAAAATTACTCAAAGCAGGTTTCATTTATCCGATTCCGTTAACAGATTGGGTATCGAATATTGTTCCTGTTAATAAAAAGCAAGGGAAAATAAGAATATGTATCGATTATAGGGACATTAATCGAGCCTGCCCAAAGGACAATTACCCAACTCCCTATATCGATCAAATCATTGATGATTGTGCCGGCAGTGAAATATTCTCCTTCATGGACGGTTTTTCCGGATACAATCAAATCAATATTCTACCTGCTGATCAACCAAAAACGGCTTTCATTTTTCCATGGGGGACATTTGCTTATTGCAAATTACCTTTTGGGCTCAAGAACGCTAAGGAAACTTTTCAAAGGGCCATGTCTTATGCTTTTCATGATATCAAGCATATTGTGAAACCCTATCTCGATGATTTGCCTGCTCATTCATTACGTCAAGCTGATCATCTCATTCATTTACGTGCAATCTTTATGAGATGTAGGCATTATCGGATTAGATTGAACCCACACAAGTGCGTTTTCTGTATAGAAACAGGTCGGTTACTGGGGTTTGTTGTTTCGAAAGCCGGCATTCGCGTCGATCCCTCGAAGGTTGAAGCCATTGTCAAATTGCCTCCTCCTTCGAGTCTTCGCCAACTCCAAAGTTTGCAAGGGAAAGAAACTTTTTACGTCGATTCATTCCTAACTACGTCGAGATCACAAAGGGTTTTACCTGGTTGTTGAAACAGAATACTCCATTCTTTTGGGATGAGATAGCTGAGAAATCTTTTGATGCACTAAAACACGCGTTGACCCATGCACCATTATTACATCCTCCCAACTACAACCAGGACTACTTCTTGTATCTCGTCGCCTCCCATTCCACCATTGGAATGGTGTTAGTTTAGGAAGATGCATTCAGTACTGAACATGTGATATATTACCTTAGTCGAACTTTAAATCCAACTGAGCTAAAGTACTCACATGTGGAGAAATTGGCATTGGCAGCGATTCAAGTTGTCCAACGTTTTCGTCATTACATTTTACTACATAAAACTACAGTAATTTCAGATTGCAACCCTATGATCTATATTTTGACCAAGCAATTGCCAGGGGGCAAGTACTCCAAATGGATTGTGATCCTGTAGGAGTTCAACTTGGAATTTGAAAAGTCTAAGTCAAAGAAATCTTTAGTTTTTGCGGAGTTAATGTGTGACTTCCTGCGTGTTAACACAGAAGCTGTGGTGGAGGAGCCCATTGCGGACGAATCCTTGTTTCTAATTAGCACTTTAGATCCGTGGTACGGGGATATCATTGTTTATCTCCAAACCCAATCCTTTCGTCCAGATATTTCAAGGTTAGAACGTCGAAAAATACGATTCCAGTCCCAACAATTCAGAATTATTGGAGATACTCTTTATCGTCGTGGGGCGGACTCTGTTTTTCAACATTTTTTAACTCATGAGGAAGCTGAAAGGGTCCTAAATGACTATCACTCTGGAGCATGTGGCAGTCATATGTCTGGGTATGCCACAGCCCAAAAGATATTGCGTGGTGGCTACTTCTGGCCGTCTATGTTTAAAGATTGTATTATCGCGGTCCGAAAATGCCACAACTGCCAAATTTTTTATCAAAAGATGCGCGTTGCACCTGCTCCTCTCCACCCTATAATTGTCGTTGGTCCTTTTACCAAATGGGGTATTGATTTTATTACATGTAACCCTCACTCGACCGGGGGCATGCGTATATCATCCTTGCAGTAGATTATTTTACCAAGTGGGCCGAGGCGATGCCTACATTTGAGGCAGACGGCAAAACAGCCGCGATTTTCATGTTCAATCATATAATTGCTAGGTTTGGTGTTCCACAAGTGATTATCACTGATCATGGGCGTCATTTTCGAAACGTTATGATGACTGAACTTACAGGCCAGCTTGGCTTGCGTCACGATAGTTCAACTCCTTATTATCCACAAGCTAATGGTCTGGTTGAAGCCATCAACAAAGTTCTAGTCATCATGATCAGACGAATCATTGGGATTCATCAATCGAATTGGCATAACATGCTATTTTCAGCGCTTTGGGCGTATCGAACCTCAGTAAAAACGTCAACAAGGTTCACTCCTTTCCAACTGGTTTATGGTCTAGAAGCTGTGTTACCCATTGAGTGCGAAATCCCGTCATTGCAAATGGCCATCGAGTTACTTCCAGCCACTTCCGAAGAGGAAAGACGTTTGTTATACTTGGCTCAGCTAGATGAGAATTGACATGATGTTGCATTAGCAATCGAAACTCATGCAAAACGTATTAAAGCTCAGTATGATCGAAATGTGACCCCTCGAAATTTTTCGGAAGGAGACCTAGTCTTATTGTACGATCAGGAAAATGATAAATTAGGCGTTGGAAAATTCGTGCCTATGTGGCATGGTCCCTATGTTGTCAATCGAAAGCTAGCAAAAGGGGCCTATGAATTGGTAGACTTTGACGGGGTCTCTTTAGGTAAACCCAGAAATGGTCTTTACCTGAAGAGGTATTATGCTTAAGAATGGTTGTGGAGATTTTTAGTTAGGTTAGTTTTCTTTCTAGTTGGTGTGTTTTAGATTAAAAAGTGTGCTTAGCTTAGAGAGTGTTTTTCGTCATTATTCCTACTTATCTTGGTTTTACTCTTGATATCACAGATGTCGACGCCTCTCTAAACATACATTGGTTTCGCTGATGGTGCTTGTCGTAGTACACAGAATATTTCTTCCGTAGCTTGGGTTATTTATTCGCCCTCTGACGAGTTCGTATCTATGCATGGGGTAAGCCTCGGTCAAACAACTAACAACATTGCATAGTATAGTGCAGTGATTGAGTTATTATCTGAATCTATTTCATTTGGGATTCGGAGTTTGATAGTGAGGTTAGATTCTGAACTCATTGTATTACAGCTTAATAGAGTATATTCCATTAGAAATCCAGTGTTATTGAGATTATTTTTGAGAGTGCGTCTCTTGGAATGTGGATTTGACTATATTGAATATCAGCATATTCCAAGATCTTTAAATACATTAGCAGATGCAATTGCTTCTCGAATGTTAAGTAGACATTTGCAATAGTCATACAACTAAATTTAAAAACATTCCATAACATGTTTAACAAGATAAGCCGGTAATAGTGATATAGTATAATATAGGAGTGTGTCAAAATATACATTGTCCTCAATCATAGGTTGAAAAACACCTTATGATCGGCAAAAATGATAAGTACAAAAAGCAAAAATGTCATATGTGTCTACAATAGGCGATCATCCCATCACTGGTGACGATCTCGATAAGAAACCACTGCATGGGCCACCTTACAAAGGAACCTCCTAAAAGGTCCTGGGACCCCAATCACATAGCGCTGAAGTCGACAAGGAATGTCATCTATGCTGGTCTCTGGAATGTCTCCTGTCAAGCGCTCTAGATGGCTCTCCAATTCAGCCAAAGTCTCTGCTAATTTGTCCTGTGGGGCTGGTGCCGCTGCAGCTGGTTGTTTCCTCTCGTAAGGCCGGAGAGCCATGTCTGGGTCAGCGCGAAAATCTACCCCAGCATAAGGAAAGTCTTGAATAGCAAAAACTTAGTTTTCCAACCATTGGAAGTACTCAAGTTTGAATCGAATGATCTTTGTCCCCTCATCAGGATGACGAGCCATAAATGCAACCCATCGCATTAGTTTGGGCTCTCGAGGAAGTCCAGCTCCAACAGTGAGGTGTTGTGGGACCAACATCGGGACCCTCTCCAGACCAAAGCTCACAACTAAAGCACCATATCCAAAGGTCTTCAGTTCTCCGTTCTTGGCCCTAGTCAGTTGGCCTTTTACGTTAGCCAACACAGCATCGCACCAGTTGAAAATGGTGCCTCGAAAGCAGTCAACTGCCATCTGCATCTGGGATCCAGTGGCTACATGTAGTGCTGCGCTCCCGCAGAGTCTGGTAACTGTAAACGCAATCACCATGAGTTCTAGACGGGATATGGTTTTGATATCTATCCCTTTGTCTCTGGTCTGGAAATTGCAGTACTCTAGCCGGAGGCTACCGACAGACTGGCCACCTGCCCTAGCCCCGAATAGAGTCAAATGTTCACCTCTCTTAGGTAAACCAGTCAAAAAGTATATGTCTACCGGCTCTATTTCGAGCTGGTGACCACCAATGAAGAAGCACTGGTCATGTATGCTCCATCTATCTACCAGCCACTGCAGAAAGTCCACCTGGGCCCTCATGCTAAGTATAGCCCAAAATTTGTACAAGCCACATGCCTTCATTGCATCAATCGAAGATTGATGATTTATCGTGGCGAGATCTACATCCTCATGCTCCCATTCTCGCCAATCAAGCATGATGTTTACCCTACATTCAGTAAAAAGGCGAATTAGAATAAATAAGATTGAAATTTTTGGGTGAAATTTGAGTTTGGTAGGTTTTAAAAACCTTTGCGCGGGGTACGCACTCTCCCTGTTAGAGACAATGCGTGGGCTCGCACCTTGCCTTCACGGAAGGTGCGGACCCTTGACTTTTTTCCCATTGCGAGAAAGTTGGGGTACGCAGGTCCCCTGTGTTACACCTGCGGGCCCCCACGCGCGGGTTTTTGACCTTAAAACTCATAAAAAAAATGAAATGAAACCCTAAAAAACAATTTGAAATGGATGAAATTGAAGAGTAGGATGATGTGGATTACCTGGAGGAGACGGCGCTCGATTCCGATGGACGAATTTTCCACAATCTTCACGGGAAGTTTCTGACCAAAAGCCCTTTTCTCTCACCCAAATCTCAAACGGTAAAAATGAATTGACGAAAGCCCTTTTTATAAGTTTTTTGAATAAATAAATTGTAAATTTGTTTATGTTTCACTTTAGAAAGGTAACTTTTGCAGCATTTTTATCCATTTTAAACAAGTATGAGTAATGTTTGAGTTTTTGTTCAGGATAACGGATTTTTCAAGTGGAATCGATCATTTTCGACGAAAAAACATTAGAGTCACCTTTAAGCTATTTTCTGACTCCTAAAATATGAAAATATTGCCGAGTTTTTCTTTTTAAACTCGTTAAAACGGAACTAAAAAGACGGTCCTCTTACAGCCCTTTTCTGACCGTAAAAACATGAAAAGATTGCTGGATTTTTGTCGTTTCAAATTCAATATTGGTCATGAAACGACGTGTCATTGATCGCTTTTTTACTTTTTCAGATCAGAGGCACTAATTACGAAAAGTATTCCTTGGTCGTAAAGATCAAGCGGTTCTCTCAAGTATTATTTTATACTTTTTCGAGCTTGGGAGACACAAATTTATGAAAAAGTCAACCCCAGAGTCTTCTTAAGTTTTTTTAGACTCTCTAAAAATGAAAAACGCTGAGTTTCTCCTATATTGGATTCGTTAAATTTCGACAGTAAAGGACCTGTTCAATTACAAACAGGAACGGACCACTCCTTCTTAGGGTTCGAAT
>APFE030035894.1:101735-120910 GCA_000404065.3 Pinus taeda
ATATAAATATGTTATTAAAATACTTAAATATTTTATTGAAAATAATAGTGGTTAGAGTAAGGTTCATCACAATACTCATGTTTTTTTTGTTTTGTTAATCACAACAAATAATATAAATATAATTATCTCAAACCTATTGGATTTGATTTATTGATCCAACATCAATTTAATATTATTTATTGTTTGCCTGATTATGAAAACCAAAATATAACTTTTTCAAATTAACACTTTTATTTTATGTGCATCACTTAGCCCTTTTGATGCAATCGCTAATTTAATTTTTTTAAAGAGAACTTGCTCATTTAATTTTTTGAAAACTTCTCATTGTATAGAGAAGTTGAAAATGATAATTCCTATGAAGAATTGAGAACCTGACAGCGAGTTTAGAACACGAAAGGAATGGACAGTTGAACTTTAAAAAATGTAGCTACTGTTTTTAATTATGGATTTTATTAAATTGTTGTCAGAAATAAAAATGAAAATTTATTTAATAACCGCAAATTAAAATGTCCATAGACAGTCAAATTGAAAACATCCTGAGAATTTCATCCCAGGTGAATACAATCCCACTCTTGTAATGTTACAATTTTTAATCAATAAAACCACCCTAGCCGTCATACGGTATATTCCGGCAGTAAAATTACTCTAGCAATGCTACCGCTGCCAGATTCCGTTTATTTGTATTTCCATGGCTGTCTTCCTCGATTCCACTGCCCGGGAAAAGATTTAACGACGACTGCTTTAGGTTTACTCCAAATAGCCGGACGGAATAAGAAGAAAGAGAATCACCGTCTATGGACAGAAAAGCCCTGTCAAGATTCATGAAGACCAGTTATGATGGATTCCCATTATCTGACGCAGTGGGCTCGAGCACCTTGGGATCATGGAAGTTGAGAGAATCGTGGCTGCCACGTGTCGGAATCGAACGTTGAGCAACGGTGTTCATCAGCGGCGACGCCTAGTAGAAAAGTTGTGCCCAGTGCGGATACCAGGCCAAGGCGAAGGGGTCAACGGACAGCGGACTGCGTTTGAGGACCGGCGGCGTTGCGGTCGGGGAGAGGAAAATGCAGGGTCGGTGGTGAAAGGTGATGAAGAGGTGACGCGAACTGGAGCTCCGATCGAAGGTAATAATGTCACTCGTTTTGTCACACCCCTGATTCTTTTTTCGTTAGATTGGCTAGGTACAGCATCGCGTAAGTAACCAACATTTTTCATTGTTAACTTACTTTGCGAACTATGTCTTAACATTCATCATTAAGCATGAATAACATATTAATGTGTGGAAACCATTAATATAAGAACATCATAGAACAGCTGCATAGACATATTCATATGCAAAGAGAATTCTTTTATTATATATGAGAAGTTTTTACAATTGACCGGGAGCTTGGCTCCACTGGCGTTTACATCCAAGTCAAGCGCCCACCCATGCAAGAGCGCACGATGGTCTCACCACGACTTAACCAAAATACAACACAAGTTTTCTTTGCCAAAACGGGTGGGTGCGCCTATGCACGACCCACGCCCAACACAACCCAAAACTCGTTACAACGTTCCGGCAGGTGGGCGCCCTAGAACGCCCTCCACCCGCGCCTCAATCGTTCACCACACCGTGCAAACTTCGTGTAGGCTGCCCGGCAAGCAGGCGCATAGACCTGCACCTTTGCCGCGACTCCTACTCCTCTTCCTTCGCACCTCTAGCTCGTATGTTGAAGAGCGAACGCTTGGTGTTTGAATGCCAAGTCTCATCGTAAGTTTATATGCTATTGTGTGGAGGTCACGCCTTCGGCTGAAACTTCCACCCATCTATCCAACCGCCGCATCCAAGAAATCGTTCCATGTCTTTTGGAGGTCAGCCCGCCCATGGTGCGGGACCGCCCCTCAACCCATCCTCTGTTTTCCATAGCTTCCTCTGTCAGCGTGTGGACAAGCTCCCCTCAACTCGCCCTTATAAACTATGGAGCACCAACATCACCTATGCCTTATGCATTTCGTCCTTGGTAGCCCACGCAGTTCTATCATGCATTGCTTCGTGTAGCAGGTGGAGCGCGCGCCCGGTCGCCCATCGACCGCAGGGCGTTACATCCTCCCCCACTCGAAATCATTGTCGCCCTCGACAATCCCGACTGCCTTAGTATCTTCCGTTCATACTTCGCAATCTTCTTCTTCTATCTCCAAAGCGAGTCCTTCGATTCCCAACTTTCCTCCTCCGGTGCATTCTTCCATCTGACAAGATACTCCCTTTTCATGTGGCAACCAATCCCTATAGTTTTGTAACTCAAAATCTTATCCAACTCCAGTCCTGGCTTGTCCACAATCCCAGCTGGTCCTCTCATCGGTTCAACTCTCTCTGGATGATCAACATCAAGTCTACATCTCTTCAAGTGACTCATGTGAAAAACTGGATGCTTCATGTGCATATGGTGTGGAAGCTCCAGCTCATAAGCAACTTCCCCCACTCTCTTCTTCACTCAGAATGGTCCCTCATACTTCCGTGACAGTTTGCTCGCAGTCCCCTTGGCTAGCTAAAACTGCTCCCCGGTAATCCTGAGAAACACCATATCTCCCACACTGAAGTGCACATCCCGTCTTCCTCGATCAACCCATTTCTTCATTCTCCTTGCAACTTTGTGCAAGCGCAACCGTGCCAACTCCAAGGTCTAATCCCAAGCCTTCATGAATTTCTTCGCATGAGGACTCCTCAAAAAACATCCTGTCACTACGGTATGCGGTGCAACCGGCATCTGTCCATTTACCAACTCAAATAGACTATACCCCGTCGTAGAACTCTTTTGAATATTGTAGCTAAACTGAGGAATATCCAAGCGTCCAGGCCAATTCTTCTGATCAGCCGTCACATAATGTCTCAAGTAATCCTCCAGCAATGCGTTGATCCTCTCGGTCTGTCCATCTGTCTGCGGATGGTAACTCGAACTCATCAACATCTCTGTCCCAACTAACTTGAACAATGTGGTCCAAAATCTGCTTGTAAAACGTGGCTCTCTATCCAACACGATACTTAACGGCATCCCCCAATACTTCACTATGTTCTTAAAGAACAATTCCACAGTTCGCTCGACTCCATAAGGCATCTTTGTAGGAACAAAGACAACATACTTGGAAAAAATATCAACCACGACCATAATCCCATTATACCCTTGAACATGTGGCAATTGAGTAATGAAGTCCATCGAGACACTCATCCATGGCCTCTCAAGAATTGGTAAAGGTTGCAATAGTCCTCCCTGTCTCTCATTGTCCGATTTGTCCTGCTGACAAATGATGCACGTATGTACATACTCCTCTACATCCTCTCGCATCTTCTCCCAAAAAAATCCTCTCTCCAACAATGCTAAAGAACGACGCTACCATGGGTGGCTAGCCCACAGTGAGTCGTGGCACTCCTTCCAAAGGTGCCCCCTGAGTCCAAATGACTTTGGAACATAGAGTTGGTTTCCAAAGAACAAGAACCCGTTCCGTAGAAAGAACTTTCGTGTCTTCCCCTCCTTTATCTGCTTCACTATATTCTGTGCCAAAGTATCGGTTTCAACACTTTCCTTGAGCTTATTCTGCATCTCTTCTGACATCTGAATTCGACTCCTACTCCTTGCTGCCCAATCTTCACCCCCCAATGCTGCAAGTTGACCCTTCCTGCTAAGGGCATCAGCTACCGCATTGTGCCTTCTCGATCTATACTCAATAGTCATGTCGAATTATACCAAGAAGTCCTACCAACGAGCTTGCTTTGCAGAAATCTTCAATTGTGATGCAAAATAACTTGCTGCAACATTGTCAGTGTTGACAACAAACGGCTTCCCAATTAGGTAATGCCTCCATACGTGAAGACAGTGAATGATTGTAGTCATCTCCTTCTCATGAACCGGATACCTCCGTTCTCTATCCTACAACTTCCGACTCTCATCCGCCACCGGATGCCCATCCTACATAAGAACCCCTCCTATGGTAAAATCTGAAGCATTAGTGTGTATCTCAAATGGTCTCTCAAAGATAGGCAACTTCAATATCAATGTTGTAACCATCCTCTTCTTCAAGTCATCAAATTCCTTCTGA
Organism: Pinus taeda; assembly: GCA_000404065.3. Taxonomy (NCBI): domain Eukaryota; kingdom Viridiplantae; phylum Streptophyta; class Pinopsida; order Pinales; family Pinaceae; genus Pinus; species Pinus taeda. The sequence goes on from APFE030035894.1 coordinate 105,807, forward strand.
CATTTATCCATCCAATTCCACCTCTTGTCTTTCTTCAATAGGTCTGTCAGTGCCGATGTTACCTTGGAGTACCCCTCTACAAACTTCCGTTGGTAGTTGGTCCTGCCCAAAAACACCCTCATCTCATGGACATTCTTTGGTTCAACCCAGTCCCCGATCGCCTTCACTCTGCTCGGCTCCATCCGTATGTACCCTTGACCAACAATATGCCCAAGGAACGGAATCTCAATCTAAGCGAACACACACTTAGACTTCTTCAAGTACAACTGATTTGCCCTTAGTGCCTCAAACATCATCACCAAGTGCTTCTTATGATCCTCCATGTTGTCACTGTACACCACTATATCGTCCAAGTACACTACTACGAATGAATCCAAGTATGGTCGTAGGACATCATTCATCAAAGTGCAAAATGTAGCAGGAGCGTTGCATAACCCGAATGGCATAACAAGGAACTCAAAGCTACCATATCTTGTTACTATCGCGGTCTTATTCTCATCTCCTTCAGCTATCCACACCTGATAATAACCATGCCTCAAGTCCATCTTGGAAAACACTCAGGCTTTCGCAAGCTTGTCAAAGCAATCAACAGCCAATGGCAAAGGATACTTGTTCCTTACTTTCTGCTTGTTCAATGCACGGTAATCACAGCACATTCGTAGCTCATCCGAATCCTTCTTCCGCTGGACCTTGAAGGTCTGATGAAACCTACATCAGCTAACTCCTTTAGCTGTCGTTTCAATTCCTCCAACTCCGGCCCTGACAATCGATAAGGTGCTTTAGCTAGGGGTTGCTTTCCTGGGTCAAGCTCAATGCTATGGTCCATTGCACGCCTTGGTGGAAGCTTCTTTGGTAGCTCATCAGGCATCAAATCCGCATATTTGGTCAGTACCTCAGAAATCTTGGCTAGAAAAGGCGTCCCCACTCCATTACCTTCGAATCCCTTGAACATCACTGCATATGTCTCCATATCTGACTCCTTCATAGCCTTCCCCAAACTTAGTGCAGAAACATGCTGCACCTTGACTTCCCTCCTTTGCCTATGAGTGGGCAAAGTCCAAGTTTGTGACCGTCCAACCAGCACCACCTCATCACCAAAGGGGACAACAATAGCCCTGTTGCCCTTCAAGAAATCCTGTCTGAGTATCATATCGAAGTCATTCATCTCCATCACTGTGAAGTCCAACTGACCCTTCCAGTGTTTTATTTTCGCAGGCACTTTGTGTGCCAAACCTACCACTTTAGCTCTAGAGTTCACTACCTTAACTTCCACATTCGATGGGAAGATCATCAGTCCAACCTCTTTTGCCAACCATGTCATCATAAAGTTATGAGTGGCCCCCATGTCCACCAAAGCTTGAATAGTCTTGCTATGAACCATCAAGTCCACAAAACCCAGACTGTTCATCCATGATTTCTCCATAACTCTTCCTTACATACATGTTTGTTCTCTGCGTTCATCATCAAGCAACGGCTTCACCACCTATGAACCTGCTCTGATACCACCTGTCATGCTCCCAATTCTTTTTTCGTTAAATTGTCCGAGTGTGGCACCGCCTAAGTAACCAACATCTTTCATTGTTAACTCACTTTGTGAACTATGCCTTAGCATTCATCATTAAGCACGAATAAGATATTAATGTGCGAAAACCATTAGTATAAGAACATCATAGAACAACTGCATAAGCACATTCATATGCAAAGAGAATTCTTTTATTATATATGAAAAGTTTTTACAATTGACCGGGAGCTTGGCTCCACCGGTGTTTACAGCCAAGTCGGGCGCCCACCCGTGCAAGAGCGCACGGTGGTCTCACCACGACTTAACCAAAATACAACAAAAGTTTTCTTTGCCCGAACAGGCAGGTGTGCCTGTGCACGACCCACACCCAACACAACCCAAAACTTGTTACAACGTTCTAGCGGGCGGGCGCCTTAGAACGCCCTCCACCCACGCCTCAATCATTCACCACACCGTGCAAACTTCGTGTACGCTGCCCGACAAGCAGGCGCATAGAGCTGCGCCTTTGCCGCCGCTCCTACTCCTCTTCCTTCGCACCTCTATCTTGTATGTTGAAGAGCGAACGCTTGGTGTTTGAAGGCCAAGTCTCATCGCAAGTTTATACGCTATCGTGTGGAGGTCGCGCCCTCGGCCGACCCTTCCACCCATCTGTCCAACCGCCGGGTCCAAGCAATCATTCCATGTCTTTTGGAGGTCAGCCCACCCATGGTGCGGGACCGCCCCTCAACCCATCCTCCATTTTCCATCGCTTCCTTGGTCGACTTGTGGACGAGCTCCCCTCAACTCACCCTTATAAACTATGGAGTGCCAACATCACCTATGCCTTATGCATTTCGTCCTTGGTCACCCATGCGGTTCTGTCATGCCTTAGTTGCTTCGTGTAGCGGGTGGAGCGCACGCCCGGTCGCCCGTCGACCGCAGGGCGTTACACGCTTATAGGCATTTTTCTTTGACATAGCGGCTCCAAGCCTTGGTAAGCACATAACTCTGGCTGTTGTTCCAGTAAGAATAGTAGAATTACCATGTTTTGTCGATGTTGTCCTCGAAACTTAGCAGGACACCTTTACCTTTGCTCCCACCAGAAGCCACGTCCAGTGGGAAATATTTCTCGGCATGATGCTTCATGATGACAAGGTGGTTCAACTTCCCGACATCGTTGGGCGTCACGGTTTTGTTGAACAGGTGTTCGCGGGGCTCCATGGGACTCGAGGGTGCAACCACAGGATTTATGTGGGAAGTACTCTTATTTTGGTCCAATTCTTCGTCAAAGTGTGCTTTCTGAGCATGTTCATGATCTCTTACTTGGAGTGTCCACGTAGAAATACCGCCTCCAGGTGGCTGTCGAAAAAGTTGAAATTGGTGACGGCGTCGGGGTCTCGAATGTTTATGGCAGCCCTATCGTAGGCTCTAGCGGCGTTTTCTTCGCGATTGAATATCCCTAGCCAAACTCGCTTGTGCTTCTCATATATCTGTGCGCCCCACCGTCTGTTTGACTGCAGCACTACGCCCTTGTACTGTGATGACGACAGCGTCTTGCTGTGATTCTCCTCACCCTGCACGGATGGCATATTGGTGTTCTCGGAAGAGGCGGCACTCATTCCGCTCCCTATTCTTTCCAGCTCCCTCTGACCCACAAATGAAGAATAATTAGAGCAAAGTGAGTTGCCAACAGGTGCAGGTAACGAGTTTGAGTCGTCCTCGACTCCTGGCCTCCTCGTTGTCTGTTATTGTCGAATCACCTCCCATCACCTTCTTTCTGCAAACCGCTATCCACGTAGTTTCTAACTCCCTTGAATCACTGGAGCTCTCGTCTTTCACGGGACTGTAGTATTTTCCCAATCTTAAACCCAGATCCCAACTCTCATTGCTGGCCACCTGCAATATATACCCAACTTCAACGTTATGACAACGGGTAGCTTAATCCATACACAAATATTTACTGTTCTAATTCTCAATAAAGATGTTTAGATTTCAGTGAAAAAACAAATTTGATAAAAAAATTATCCGTGGGAAGAAAAAGAGCAAGTAGATCTCAAAACCCGTTTAACAATCCAACAATAACAGTCGACTTAATAATATATACAGATTCACCGATCAATCCCAACCATAGCATGTGGCTCCAGCCAAAAACATACACAATGAGTATATGACATTGACTAACCTTGAGCAAATTACAAAACGCCACCTACACGGGCACGGGCACACCAGTGCCGAACATATACTCCGGCCTTGAGAATATTTCTACCTCTGAATAATGAAAATGCAAGCTCTCCTTCTCACTCTCTAGTTATCAGTTTGGACTAATACATCTACTATGCCTACTATCTGTTGGAGACACAATTGTTGTTACACCAAAACCCCTAGATTTAAGCACATGTTATGAAACACATGGGGAGCGTTGGATTATCCTTCTACACCGCCATTAACGGGGAGGGGAGCGTTAGTTACGAAACACACAGGGAGCGTTGTTAGGTATCCTTCTACACCACCATTAACTGGGAGCATTCTACTCTGCCATTAACAGGGAGCCAACAATCTCCCCCCCAATGCAAGCTAGGTGTGTTTGGAACTCAAGACCTTTGGCTTTGATACCACTTGTTGGAGTTACTATTGCCCTTACACCAAAACTTGCAAGTGTTAATAAACAGACACATCGCTAGATTTAAGCACATGCCACGAAACACAAACGGAGCGTTGGATTATCCTTCTACATGACCATTAACAAGGAGCCAACATTGTCTACGTACACTATGTTCACTATCTACTTCTAGCTATCGGTGTCCACTTACTGCTTTTTGTTTTCACAATACTTTTGTTCTATTGAACGACATCAATGGCCCCAAGATGTTTTTTTTCTTATTGTAGTGATAATTAGTTTGCTTTCAGATATAAATCAAAGGTTTTTACATATGTATTCCTTGACATAAGTGTTGTCTCAATAGTTTTATAGCCAGTTTGTGGTTTTGGACATTTTTGGGAGCTACTCAGAATCTTCAAGTGTGGGCATGAAGGTTTATCTATGTAACCTTTTTTGTTATAAATAGAAATAGACAAAAAAATAAAATATTTGATTTAATGAGGTAATTTAATGAGCAAATAATTAGTAATATCGAACATAAAATTGAATACAAATATATATTTTTAATTATTGTGACACACTCTCTAGCTTAGTACGATAGAGATGTCGTAATGTATTGTTTAACATTTTGGCTCACTAAACAAAAAAACTAAAAGAGCTACAAATTGAATTAAATTAAATTAAAAACATAAAATTAATAATTATAATTATAATTAATGATTAATCTTGTTTATATCCATCTTGACTCTAGATCTACCGAGTGCCTATAGGGATCAAATCTTTTCATATGTAAACCTTTTTAGAGTGAAAATAGATTTGATTCTCGATGTTTAGTAGATCCAAAGTTATGATGGGTTTAGGATGGTTATATATGATGTTAGTAAGTATCATTAAGTATAAGAAGATGTTAAATAAAATGAAAGATTATAATCTTTTTAAGATTACTTTAAACTCAAGCTAGGATGGCATATGGATGCTCCATTTTAATTGGATCACTACGGAATAGAAGAGAGATAATTTTGCAAAAATAAAGATAATATTAGAAATTATTACTTCAAAGTTTAAGTAAAAATTGTGGTGTGTTAAGAAGTGAGAAGGGAAAATGTAATAAAGTGTTGTAGCGGATACAACAACCCTCTAAAATTTTGGCTCGCATGCAAATTTCAGAGCTTACCTTGGATCCTGCGATCGATCATCCTTGGTCACTTGTTGGTAAGATGATGATTTCAAGCTCCTCTCCTTGATCTCAAGAGTTGTTTGTGTTCTCATATTTATGTAGCATGTGTCATCTTTGGGCATAAGGGTTGTTTTTTGTCATGCAAAGAGAATGTTGTTTTGCTTCAAGGGAATTATGTGCGTATGAGTGGTTGTCATCACATAGACATGTTTCACACTCACTTCACGCACTCTTATCATGAAGGTTGTTGCATCAAGCAAAGTATGACTTATGCATTATGGATGGTTTATTTTGTGTCACTAAGTTTCTGTGTGCAATCGCAATTGAGTCCTATCACTATTTACATCTGTGTCACTGATCTCACACTTAGCCATTTCTCAAGCAACTTAGCCTCATTCAGCTTCCTGGAACTTTCCACTTTAATTATGCAAACATCAAGCCAACTCCATTTCCTGCTAAAAACCTACAGCCCATAGAGACCCCAGCCAACATTGCTCTCAAAAAATGTGCAGAGCAGTCAAACAATCAGCAGTGCTCTCTAGAAATGCAAAGATCAATCCAAATTCCCTCCATTTAGAAACTACGCAGAGGTGTCTTCCGAAGGCCCCCATCCCGCAACAATGTCTTGTGCCTCAAAACTACATAGTGTTGTCCAAGTTGTCATGTCGATCTTGCATGCAGAAACTGTGCATATGGGCCTCCCATGGCCTCATCCCGGTAACAGTCACTTCTTGTTGAAACTGCATTGATCCATTGCTTAGTGACTACAGGAAAAGGTGACATGCTGAGATCACTCCCAAGGAGTTGAGAAGCACCAGGAGACCAAGTAATGGAAAAAGATCATGACCACATGCAAACTCTGTTAGATGCATGATCATCTTGAGGGTAAGTATGGTAAGTAAAGAACACCTTTCTAAGTACACCTCTTAGTTGAGTTTGCAGGACTACTTGTCATTTTCATATCATCATGCCCTCCGTAACATGCATGTGCGCAAACACAAAAAGTCATTTCATTTGTTTTCTCTCCATGTCTTGCTTCCTTTTTGCTTATTTGACCAACAATCATCTTCGGCATGTTGATTTCTATATCATGCTTCTGACCTTGTTCTGATGATGTTGAAGGTTTGTGTATGAGTTACGTTCACTATGTAAACATCTATCACACTCACACATCATGTTGTAAGCATTGTTGCACAAGAGTTGTCACAGTCATATGAAGGTCTATCCGAAGTGTCACATTTGTCGCTTTCACCATTAGATAGTCCCGGAGTCAGTCACACTGAGCATATGTTGTCTTGTTGGTTCGAGATGGTTTTTCATCAAGTCATGTTGAGTGTGTGTTCACAAGGTCATGTATACTCAAGTTCGCTCGCTCACACACTTAACCATTTGCTGAAGGTCTGTCGACTGGACCACCCTCCATCAGCTTGACCTTCGCTAATCTGCACTGCATAGTCTCAACCCTCAGTGACCAAGAATTGTTTCCTAGAATTACGCAGAGCTTGAGGTTGACCCAGGCTTCACTCCTCCAAAAAATTACACAAAAGCTGCCAGAATTCCTGCCTCTGTTGACTGAAGAAATTGTGCAAACATGAGGGACTGGCACCCGTTGCCTGTCACTGTGTTGTCCTTGAAAATTTTGCAATTATGTCATCCAACTCCCTTGTTAGCTTGCCTGCTACTCCTCCTTAAAACTACAAGTTTTCTTGGACTGTCCTCTAGCTTCCTGACACCCCACTCAGCCCGGAAACTGCACAGACATGTCCTGCATGCCTGCCTCCTAGTTCTGTGTAGTTTTGGCCAACAAGCTCTCGTAACCTGCTCCTAGCCTCCCTTGAGAATCTGTGTAGTTTGCACTTCCAGTGTCCTCCCTACTACCCATACTAGCTCCCTAAAAAAATTGCACAATTCTACCTCCTAGTTGCACCGGATCTCACAAAATGTCACTGATGTTCCAGACTTCTCACCCCAACCTCCCAGTGACCTCTATGCAATTTTTCTTGACAGTGCCTCAGAGCCTCACATCCTAGCCTGACATATTCTCTGCACTACTTCAGAGCCTTGTCCTCTCTCTTCGTCACCTACACCCAAAAACGAAAGATGATGCATCATGGTAGACTATGATATTTCTAGATTTGATGTCATCTCCTCATGAGTGATTACAGATACACGTACATGGATGAGACATGGCACGATGATGAACAAAATGAATAAGTAGCGCATGCTAGGAGACTTGTTCGTGAACAGACGAATAAATGAAGCATACCAAGTAGCATGCAAAGGAGACACATGTGCATGCATGAACTATCAAGCGAACACCAAGACCATTGAAGAATCCATGCACTCTACCATACGGAGGTGAAGCTATGGTACACCATGGGCACACTCATCACTCAACAACATAGCAGCTCGACACGAATGGCACAACCAGCATGTGCATACCTACAACATCATGTTGAGTTGTGTCGTGAGTGACCTCAGGCACATAACTACTTTGGATCATAATTGTGTAATCAATGTAATGTAATGTGGAAGTCCAAGAGACCCATGGATGAAGTCAAAGAGTCATGTAAGTCGAAAGTCATGAGGGAAGTCAAACAGTCACAAGGGTCAGTTTCACCCTTGGCTATATATACCCTTAATTTGTACATGTAAAAGACTTTTTCACCTGTGCTCTTCCCACATAGCCTTGAGAGTTTGTAGTCTTTTCTTTGAGGAATGAGTAGTGGCTCCAATGCCCCGCTAACGGGTTTAGTGATGTAATGGTGTATGGATGTGTCTTGGAACTTTCGCTTAATTCAGAAGCCTATTAATAGGAAAACATGTTTTCACACATGTATTGTATTTGTTTGTAAGACTATTCTTTGGATGCTTGTAATGCATGTTTCTTTAAATTGTATTAAGATAGTTGAACTATTTTGATTGTTCTAGTACATATGTTGTTGGAAATGTCTTGTATCAGTTGTTAACATTGTCTTTCCCATGTGAACTATTCCGTTAGACACTCGACAGATTCATTCTCATAAACTTGTTATAACGATCATCGCACTTGTGTGGACTATTCCGCTGGGTGTTGTGCATGCTATTTGTTCACTTCGTGTTTGTGACTGCTGCATCCATGTCGACTACTCCGTCGGAAGCTGCGCATGCCGTGTTATGTTGTGTCTCTTTAAAAGAGTTGGGACTATTCCCTTTCGACTTGAGACTCACTCTCACTCTCTCCCTCTGCAGTGAAAGAACCCTGACACAAGTGACATTAAGCACTCACCAGGCACACGAACCTTGTTGTTTGAAGACAAAGTAAACCACTCTCATGTGCTGACAAGAAAGATCTAAGGCAAGTCTTTAAGATAATGGCAACCGGGCCATCATACCATATGAGACTCCTACACCAAACCGTGTGAGGTCTAGTTGGGACTTCATATTGGGGAGCTCCCCTGAATGTTGGCAAGTTCAGTACCCTCAACATAAAGATATCACAAGGAACCGATCAAACCAAAGAAATTCCCAAAACCTCTTGAGACAAAAGAATTGAAATGAAAAACACTTTATCTTAAATTATCCATTATATACTCAAATTGTATCTGAGTTCAAAATATTTATCGCACTATCAACCTTCTCTACTTTTTAACCTACAAAACTACAATTATCTTAAAATATATATATATTATAAAATCCCAAATAATATCTAATCTTCTAAAAGTTTCAATATGATTTTTAGTTTTAATAGATGTTCTTCATTTCTTATCATTGTGTCAAAATTATATATATATATATATATATATAATATATATATCTGGTGTGTGTGTTGTGTATATTGAGCAAGCGAAGAGCGAACGAACGACAGAAGCGGCAGCTAGGGATTCTGCAGCTGCAGAGATAATTTCTGAAGGGCGGGCGGCAGAGGAGGGAGCTCAACTCCCTCCTACAAGGACGTTGTAACCAATAAAGGAAAAACACCGGTGGTGAACAACAAAGGTTTTGCAGATGAAAGGAACAGGGATAATGACAAGGAAACAGATGGTACCAAGACCAAGGAAAACAGTGGCACAAAAGACAAGGAGGAAGAAGACAAAAATCAAGGTTCAAGAGACAAAAAACAAAAGGGACCCTATAAACCAAAAGCAAAAATCACTCCTAGAGTAATATTAAATGATCCTTCTATGCAGGCTCACATGGAACACATGGGGACCTACGCCATAATCTGTAAATTCATGGGACTATGGCCCACAGGAAAAGCTTTACAGTTGTGGATCAAGTATCACTGGAAACCCAAAGGCAGCATTGACCTACACCTTGGGTCAAAGGGATTCTTCATAGTGGTGTTCTCAAACATCGAAGATAAAGACAGAATATTCGAAGGACCCTACTTTTATGCAACAACCGGTCTCTACATGAGGCCTTGAATGATGAACTTTGTCCCAAAGCGGGAGACTTTCACTGTTCCAGTTTGGGTAAGGCTCTATTCTCTACCTCTTGATTATTGGCAAACTGAATCGCTAGCTGCCATTGGCAAAAAACTAAGGTGATTTGTCAAAATTTCTGAGGCTACAAGAAAAGGGAAATATACCTAACAATGTAAACTTTGAAACGGGAACTATAAACTCAAAACGGGAACTTTGGCCAAAAAATGCCAAAAAAACATCAAAAACAGTGCTAAAAACGAAAAGTGTGTATACTGGAATAATGGTTTTTTTTTAGGGCTAATTTTGAACATGTTTTAAAAATGGCAGTGAAAACAAAATTTTCGTGCAAAATATAGATTGAAAACGAAAAAGTGATTATACTGGAACGATGATTTTTTTTTTATGGTCAATCTTCAAAATTTAAAAAAAATGCTAGTAAAATGATCTAACAACATAAAAGTGTCTCATAACTTCTCATTTAACACCATATGGAAATCAAAAAATTTATTTCAAGAGACGATGCATACATCAGTTAGATAAACTGTCTTAAACAATTATTCAAAATCACTCATATTTTCTTTCATTCCATCAGAATTCACATCTTCAGATGAGTCACTGGATGCTGATGAAGATGTTCCATATTCTTCTCTCTCATCAACTAGTGCCCCATCTAAGTCCACATGCATGCCCATCATTTCAGGTTTTCAAAATTCTTATAGATCTACGACTGGTTTCAGCAAACTCCCATCTCAATACTGTTCGTTCTGGTAACAACATTTTCAGAATCTCTATCGTCTTGAAGCGAAGAGTTTCCCTCTTTGTTAAATTGAAGTCATAAACAAGTATGTCAACATCCTCCAATTTCAATATGTCTGTGCGGCGACGATTTATATTCGTACCCTTTCTTTTTCTCTTTCCGCCATTTTTTTTGTCAACTGCCATCTCTGGCTTATACACACCATTGAATGGGTGTGTATTTGTGGCATACCAATGTACTTCAACACTTGTAACATCCTCATTTTCTGTAAAGACCTTTATAACTTTTAGCAACCCAAAATGGATAGCCATTGGGATCTCCATCTGCTAGCACTGCAATCATGCAACCCTCCTTAATATCATGCACTGAACCCCTATAAAGGTCTTCCATGGCTTCACGTTGTGCACGAGATCTTCTAGAACCAATATACATCTCTCTTTCCGCTGCATGTGAAGAATTAATAATACCTTGAGATTGTTGCTGTTCAACAATGTTTACTTCCTCATGTTCATTCGACACATTTTGTGGACAAATAAATGGATTTTTCAAAGGTATATCTTCATTTATTGTTGTCGAAATGATATCACTTTGATTATTGAAAAACGACTCCCACCAAACTGAATCAGCAATTTCAAAGTACTCATATGTATATCTAATACATTTTTTAGTTTCTTCCAAGCAATCAGAATAATTTATAGCCCTGTTCTGTCTACGTGCATTCTGAACTTCACCAACTGATTGTAATAATAATATTTTTGATGCAAATATTGGATGATCTAGAATGAACTTCAAAAATTGCAATCCTGATGACGGTGCCCATTCTGTAGTAGTTGAATACTTCTTGCCCCATATTAGTGTTTTCCCATCGATTTTTTTGATACGAAATTGATGTTGGAAGCTAATGTCATTAAGTTGTTCAATGCATTTCCCCTCACGATATGATCGCAGAATAAACCTTCGCATGTCAACAGTTTCTTCCAACACATCAAAAGTAGGCTCTGGCATGTATGATTTCTTAATACATTCAATTAGTGATGGCAAGCTCCCAACTTCCTTCCTCCTCAATGTGACTGAAAAACGACTGAACATATGATCAATATGGTCATGAGTGTGCCCAACAAGAAGAAAACCAACCTTTACCTTTTGAAAAATTCTCAATTCAACAAGCATGTTTAGATATCCAAAAACAACTTGATTTTTGTTTTCACGGCAAGTGTTGTCCAATTGTAGATACAAAACTTCAAGAAGATTACCAGACCAATGAGAAAGCACATCATGAATTATGGTTATGGTCAGATTTGAATCATTATGAATATTTGGAGCTGTGAAGTACACCCTTGGCAACATTTTCTCATTGAATACCAAACAACCGACCAAGTGATACTAAATAAAATTTTCCTCCTGTAAATTTTTGGGTATGCGAACAAAATGTGGTAAAAGTGTTTTTTTTTTGTCCATACCATCAATTATCAAACCCAAATATTTATTTGGATTATCATAACGCTTCTTTCGATGCTTGTAAAACTTTTTCCTTTCGTTTGTTGTTGTTCGCAATGCTCCTGAAGTTCTTTGACAATTGAATCTACACAAGACAAAAGAAAGCCATTAAGAAATATGTTTTCATAGTTGATGACTATACAATTTTAAAAGTTAAAGTTATGAATGTTTACCTCTTTTTGACCGTTCACATTTGTCCCTTTTTTATTTAAGAGAAGCACATGTACTGCAAATCCCCATCCTTGTCTTCTTAGGAATACGGACATTGTTGAATAATTTCTTCCATACCTTCACAAAATATTGATATGTAATAAACCGGCCATGTCCCTCAGCACCTTCTGCATATTCTTTATATAAGTTGTATATTTCTCATCTTGAAAAATTATTTGGAATATGTATTGTCTCTCTATTTGGCATACACTCTCCATGCTTTGAAAATAAATCTTTCATCTATGACATTGCAATATTTGATAATGGCCCAAACTGTCTTTTATGAAGTACTTTTGAATAAAATGTGGGATCTTTTTCCAAATTTTCTTGAATTCTCAAGAGACGAAAATTCCCAATCGAATGAAACATTTTGAAAGCTTTTCTACAGATAAATAAAGTCCTAATATGATAATCATAACCTAAAAATGTAGATTGCATGCACCCAACTAAATATGAATTTTGCATGCTTTTATTCATTGACAAATATCTCTTCCTGCTCTCTAATGCAAATTTGAAATCCATATGTTTCAAGTAATATGTTTGCCAACATTCACTTGAAATGAGAGTGCTGATAGAACTTCTTCTCGTCAAATATTCTGCTCTACCCCTTGTATAACTAGAACATCTTGCATTGATACGAAAAGGTCTGCTCCTACTCCTCGATACAATATTTCTTGGCAACATCCCCATCATTGGATCATCATTTGTATAAGGATTTTCATCATCATGAAGAGGAATGTTATCCACACGATGATCATCTATGCTTTTGAAATATTGACTTGGAGGATATTTTTCATCTTTCCCTTCTTCAGTGCTACTGTCATAGTCCTTAGAATTCGGACTGAATGGAAAATTTGACTCGATGTTTAATGGATATTCTCCCTCATGTGCATTGTCAGCGCTGCTCTCATAGTCCATAGAATTAGGACTACGTCGAAAATGTGACTGTTTACTTATTGAAGATGTTACATCCTGTCCTTTGTCACTGCTACCTTTATACTCATTAGAATTAGGACTAAGTGCATCATCCTGTCCTTCATCATTGCTGCTCTCATAGTCCTTAGAATTAGGACTAAGAGGACACTGTGACACTCCATTCTTTTGAAATTCATCATCATGCTCTTCATCACTGTTGCTCTCATAGTCCTTAGAATTAGGACTAAGTGGACACCGTGACACTCCAATATTTTTAAATTCATCATCCCGCTCTTCATCACTGTTGCTCTCATTGTCCTTAGAATTAGGACTAACTGGACACCGTGACACTCCATACTTTTGAAATTCATTATCATGCTCTTCATCACTACTGCTCTCATAGTCCTTAGAAATAGGACTAAGTGGACACTTTGACACTCCATTATTTTGAAATTCATTATTACACTCTTCATCACTGCTACTCTCATAGTCCTTAGAATTAGGAATAAGTGGACACCGTGACACTCCATTCTTTTGAAATTCACCATCATGCTCTTCAACACTGCTGCTCTCATAGTCCTCAGAATTAAGACTAAGTGGACACCGTGACACTCCATTCTTTTAAACTTCACCATCATGCTCTTCATCACTGTTGCTCTCATAGTCCTTAGAATTAGGACTAAGAGGACACCGTGACACTCCATTCTTTTGAAATTTGTCATCAAGCTCATCATCGTTGCTGCTCTCATAGTCCTTAAAATTAGGACTAAGTGGAATCTGTGACTCTTTATTTATTTGAAATTCTCCATCCCCTCTTTCATTAGTACTACTCTCATAGTCCTTAGGATCAGGACTAAGTGGAAGAATTGACTTTCTATTCATAGTGGAAGAATTCCTGCTATATTCATCAATATGAATAGAGTTGTTATGCGATGAAGATGTTGATGTTGTATAAATCGAAACTTCACTATCAAGACAATCCATCCCTTTCAAATAGAAGATGTTGAATGACACAAATGGAGAGTCTCCTAAAGATATTATATAGCTTAGAGAATGAAATTTTCCCTCCAAAAAGTTTCGCGAAAATGTTTCCCTCCAAAAAGTTTGTTAAATTTATTTCCCTTCATTATTTTATTCTACAATTTATTGAAAAATGTAAACTATTTTTTTTTATGAAATAAATCATTAAAGTTAAAATTGTAAACTACAACTTCTACATTAATTATTTTAATAGTTAAAGTATATAATATTTACTAAACAATTGAATGTTTTTTTAAATTTTATAATACATTCTAAAAAAATTAATCCCACATTCACCCCACTGGAAAACAATTCCATAATATTCGCTTGATCATATTTTCCTTCGTCGCCATAAAAAAATTAACATGTTACATTTTTTTAAAACAAATTATCCCACATTAACCATACGGTAAAACATCTCCGTAATTTCACCTATATACTAAATTCTATTATCACTATTACTCACATCACATCAAGGTTTTCTGAAGTTCGTTGAAAGACTTGTGAATTTATGGAGCAGCTACATTGCTATCAACAACATATTCAATGAAGAATTCTAGCAATTGAAAGGTTAGTTAAATTTTTTCCTTGAAAATTTTCATATTAAATTAGTTTAATGAAGTAGATTTTTTTTTTTAAATTAATACTTTTTGTGAGCCAAATTAACCAATACGTCTGTCGTGAGCATGGTGGGCCCAACAAAACTCACGATGGCAGCCCACCCCGCAACACCACGATGGCCCGCTAGCCTACACGGTGGGCTGTTGGGCAATTCCAGGAATTGCCCAACAATCACTCTGGGTGGGAGCACGGGCGGGCGGGCAAGAAGGCGGGTGAGGGTGAGCGAGCAGTGGGCGGGTGAGGGCGAGCGGGCAAGAAGGCGGGTGAGGGCGAGCGGGCGAGAAGGTGGGTGAGGGCGAGCAGGCGAGAGGGTGCGTGGGAGGGCGGGTGAGCGCGAGCGGGAGGACGGCGGGTGAGGGTGGATGAGGGCAGGGTGGGAGTGCAAGCAGGTGAGGGCGCGA
>APFE030035896.1:0-10681 GCA_000404065.3 Pinus taeda
TTTCGAACTAGAAGGCGACGTGTAATAAGGTACAATACAACACATTATCTTCATAAAATTTTCATGATCTAGTTGAGGTGGGCATTCCCATGCTCAGCTTTATAAATTCATTTTCATGTACATAGGATAGACAACCGTCTGTGTGGCAGACTGATGATTCTGATAGAGCCATCATCCTTTGATTCAAATGATCATCTGTGCAACAATGATGTGCATTTGATGTCTTTATTTTCTTGAATATATTGCAGCCCGAATGGGTGAAACTAGATCTGGGGTCTTCAAACTCATCCAATCTTCGCCCGAAGTACAAGTCGGTCCATGTGAAAAATTTTCTGGAGATGAACATGGAAAGAGATCACCTGATTACCAGCCAATGATGTAAGTTGTTAACAGGCATGAGAGGAATCACCGATAATGATGATGACCCTCAAGGTAATACAGTACAATTTTCATGGTGTGAAAATGGGACTTGGCATCGCACACCACGCAAAATATTTCAGTCGAAGGCCATTGATGTAAACCCATCGCCGGAAGTGAGAAACTTGCCATTGAGGCATGCAAGCTTCAAAGTACTCAAAAGGTTCTTCCTAGATCGACTTCTTGGATAATGAGTTGTCGTCGACAAGAAGTAACCCATCATAGGAGGGCCTTAATGAATCCCACATCTACGACATGGAACAAAGCAAATGATTTTGCAAAGGTGAAAACGATCTGATGATATAGGGTTCAGGGTGGCGCTCACGAAAGAATGGAGGGTGAAAGTATTGCAGCGGATGAGACACAAGCTGGGTTGGTGAATTCTCTGATCGACTTCTCCTGAACATATAGGCAACACTGAAATGGATTGGTATGATTAACCCCAAAGATGGATCGTATGACGGACCAATGGTATTATGACCGGTGAAAGGAGTAACCCAACCCAACTCAATCATGGTGATGGAGTGAAAGTGTCATGTTCGAGAGTGAGTCGCTACCAATAAATTTTGTTCAAGTTTTCTTCCTGAATTTTTCCCCAGTCATTGCTGACTAGTACCTCTTTATTTTTTATCAAGCTTGAGGAGGATAACATGTGCTTGTTCTATAATTTTCCCTTCAAGCA
The DNA here is from genome assembly GCA_000404065.3 of Pinus taeda. Classification (NCBI taxonomy): domain Eukaryota; kingdom Viridiplantae; phylum Streptophyta; class Pinopsida; order Pinales; family Pinaceae; genus Pinus; species Pinus taeda. The sequence continues at coordinate 1,100 of APFE030035896.1, forward strand.
AAACCATCGTTATGTTTTAATGAGCCTAGCAACAATGAAACTCGTTCTTGTCTCTATGGACAACTTTGTCGCTATTGGTTTTAATGAGTTTAACGACAAAGAAAACTCGGTCCTTTTTCAATTTTAGAGAGTTTAAAAAGGGATGGAAAGGAAACTCTAGTAATCCTTTTTCGTCATATAATCCCCTAAGTCCGAAAAATATTTGATAATTTTAATGAGCTGAAAAAGACAAGCGCTCGATATTTTTGTGTAATAATAAAAATATTAAAATCTAGAGGAGGGATAGCACTTGTGATAGATTTAACGAGATAAAGAGGCTAATTGCTCGGGAATATTTTCATATTTTATGACTCAGATGAAAAGAGACTCATTTTTTAAGGAATGAGTGATATTTTCGAGTAGCACCTGACTCTAGGTAAGGTTTGGAATTTTCCAATCATGACAATGTCACAAGGATGGCTAACAGAATCACTCGTCATAGTTGTTCCTAAAAAGGGTAAACAATCAAATGGAGGCGTATGATCGGCTAAAATAGAGTGGAGGTGATGGTAAGAACACGACCAGGGCTCAAAAGCTGATGATAATGCATTCGGAATGCTTATTTACCATAGGCTGGTTTGTTTTTTAATGAGCTTAAACTTTGGGGGAACATTTTCTCATCGCTTAGGTTTAATTTTTAACGAGATTGAACTTTGCATAAAAACTACTCATGCTAGTTGTATAATAAGGATGTCTCATTGATAGGTTCCATTTTTATGGAGCTTGCACCACTCGAAGCTTTGCTCCGTATCCTTTCTTTATGTGAGCTAGGAACGACCAATCCTATGAGTTTAAAGGGTCGAGAATCTACAAACTAAGAAAATAAATGATCGCTCTTCACTTGCATGCAAAATGGTTTGCATGCCCCCAAGTATAGTGAAATAGAGTTTCTAGGCTACCATATAGAAGTTCTTGCATTTGCAAGATAGTTTCCATCTGCGTAGTAGACAGAAACACTTCCCAGCTCAGTCCATTTGAACAAAGGTGATTCTAGCTCCAACCACCTAACCTTAACGAGGGAATCTTATTCTCGTCTATTCCCATTTTCCTAAATGGACGGGTGTCACACTAGCCATATATCCTTCACGGAAACCTACCATATACCTAAAGTTTCCCTGCCAAAGCAGACCAAGGTGCATGCCCCCTGGGTTTCAGTCATGGGCACCGAATTACTCACGCTCTTCAGGTGGACGGACTCGAGATTGATGAGACATTCCTTCCATGAAAAGACCAGTTAGGGATGGCATTTTACTATTAGCTATGTGTGAGCCGGGGAATGAAAGCTGGTCCACGAGCTAGACCACTTGGCCTTCATGCGGAAAACACATTACTCGAAAGAGTGAGGAGACAATGGCTCCCATGCTATAAGTAGAGTCATGCCCAAGGAGCAGATTATAATATAAAGGTCATCGACTACCATTACGTTCAGATACACGGTTTTCCCTCTCAAAGTTATAGGCAAAATTGGAAGGATCCCTAACGGTTGACTTGTTCCTTTGTCAAAGCCTATTAGGTTTCACATCTCAGGTAGAAGCGATGGCGAACCAAGGGCTTTCCAAGTAGTTCACGAAAGGATACTCATAGAATCCCCTTCATCTATGATGGTACCGACCATGATCATTCTATAAGCTTGTACAATGATTTGAAATGGTACATCTCGATGATAGTGGTCCTCTTTGCAAATGACACATGGAGATTTGGGTTTGGATGGTGCAGTGTGTGGTTTTTCGTTAGATGATTCACGGTTACCCCTTTTTGCCTTTGGCTCCTTCTTTTTCTTCCCCTTCTTCTCCTTTCTTCTTCTTCTCAGTTACTTGGTTTTTAGCTTTACCATTTTCACCAAGTGAAGAGGAAGGAGGGGAGGGAGAAACAAGTGAAACAGAAGGTTGGGGGATAACTCTAGTATTATTTAGTTGTTGACTTGATTGCTCAGGAATCGTGGTGTTTTGAACGACAGAGGTCAAGAAGAGCCATATTGGAAAGCTGATTTTCAGTCCTGGGAGGGACAATGTGGCCATATGAGGTGCACCGACATCTCCCCAAGAGGAGAACGGACTAGGATTTCCTCCAAGGGGAAATACTTGGTTAGTGGACTCCATTTTCCTCAACCTAAGATGAGTGAGGGAATAGTGACGTTATTCTGATTAAAATAAATTTAATGACGCTTTGACACAACTTGCTTTTTCAATTTTTAAGAGTCAACAAAAATCTAAAGATGACTCTATTTTCCTTCGATTTTTAATGAGCTTGAAGTGACAAGTGCTGAGAGGGACATTCTCATTTAAGGAGTCTAAAAAGGAATGAAAGAGACTGCTCTGGAAATCTAGATAGAGGGATTACCAAACCAATTGCAAAACTGTAGAATACTTTTTACAGTACGGAAATCAATCTTCCTGAATGTTGTGTTCTGTGCATTGCGATCGATAGGGTAGTAGACACGGATTCCTAAGGATAAAGGATATAGCCTATTATGGTCTCCCAATATATATTCAATGGTATGTGGGAGCACAAGCTCATATTGGCACTTGCCATATCAAAGAGGAGGAATCACCCAACTTACAATGAAAGCGATAGTTACAAGGCTTTACGATGCCATAATACATCTCTAGCCTAGACTTCTAAATGTTGTGCGTTAGGTTCCAAACTGTTTTTATGTTCATTGAATTTATTTTTCAGTTGATCTTTCTTAAGACGTTTTCCTTTGAGGTTCATCGCATGATGTAGATATACAATTCCAAAAATGCAATCTAAGATGATAAGGAGTCATTTAATCTTCTTTTTCCAACGAAAATCCTAGATACTAAGGAAAGAGAAGTGAGATTCTTTCAACATACAGCAGAGAGCACACACTAGATGCACTTTCCTAAATCAAAATCAACAAGCAGTCTAAATGAAAATGCACATGCATGTATTTGTTTTCACTTTCGTAATGTGTGAATGACCAAAAGAATGCTAAGTATAAATCTGAATCGTTTCAAGTGAGAGTACTAACGATTTTCCCTTCAAAAGACGAAAGGAAGATAATGAAGACACTTTGCGATTCTGAATTGAAAATTGTTTTCGACACTTGAAAAACTATTAATTCAAATCAAATACAAGAGTAATAGTGTAATTGACCGTCAAGAATAGTAGGATTATTTTCCTTGACTGAAAACGACACTTGCGACACTTCCAAATAAAAAGACGACAGTTTGATTACACCACTTCTTTGTAAAGGAGGACCGTAAATGGCGAACAATACATAAAAACATTTACAGTTCTTTGTACAATGGAGGCTGAATGATGCAAAGGAAGGGAGTTTCCACAGTGGTATACTAGCCACAGACAACAAACTCCTGACTGAAGAGAGTGAACAAAAAACCAAAATCTGGAAGCAAAAGAAGTCTTATCTTATCATCACACCTATAACATAGGGAAAGAGCGTTGCATCTCACCTACTGCACACACGAGGTGTGATGCATCCAGATGGTCCAGGGACGAGACTTAAACTTGGTTCTTCGTTACAGTTTGCAGCTTAGTTCAGGGATTTAAGCCAAGATAATGATAGTCAGTAAATGCAAATTACAGGGGTTGATCTAATGAGGCTACTTTAGCCACCACCAGGGAAATTAGGATGTTTGCAAATCAATTTTTCAGTTTATAAACAAAACATGGAGATAGACTAAAGCAGCATTGATCTACTTTGCACTAATGTAGTTCGAAGGCTAGCTGGCTTGACTTTAGGCTCCGTCTATCATTTATAAAGTAAGCAAATATAGACAAGCAAAAAATATATCCGCTCCCCAAGAGAGTCACCATTTTGTTATCTAGAAATCTAGCGTCTATGCAAAGCTTCTAGTCCCACTAAGATGGGTAGCTATCTTAGAAACAAACAGATTAAAGTTACTTTCATTTTCAGAAGTAGATAGGAGAGGAGCAAAGAATACCAACCTCAATCTTTCATTTGGTTCCCTGCTTGTTCCTTCTCCCCTCCGACGGATCTTTGTCACTCCTTCCTTGATTACTCCGTTTCAAAGAGTACTTGTAAAGTCAAAGTAGCATAATACCTTCAAAGTGCAGAGATCTACAATCATAAACAATATAGGACCAGATATATATTGACCACACAAATGCATATATTATCAGACATATTAGAATGTGGAGGAAAACGCGAATAGCTTTATTGATATAAAGATTACAAGAGAGGATTACAAACCATTGATCTAACCCAGTGTCATCCTCCCAGCATGAAGGCCCTTCTTCACCTCATGAAAAGATTAGATCACCCAACACTATGATGTTCCAACAGGAAACCAACAACACTTCCTTACAAGATACGAGGTTCCAGCCTTTGGATCTCTTGGATGAGGGATCCATATATAGATGATTGCAGGGGGGTGAGTCAACTTCTTGGATTTTGATTAGTGTCTTCTCTGTGATAGATCTTGATTCCACTTGGAGATTCATGATCTCTTACTCATCCCTCAGCAAATTCAGAGAGGCAAGTGTCACAGGAGAAGTTTCTGGAAGATTCCATGATCATCCACCTCACAAACTGTCTCTACTATTTGTCTACTCTCACCCATCGCACCCTATAGAAGGGCTTTTCAGTATGCATCACACTTTTTGCATGTGGCAGGTAAGATGCATTGCACCCTTTGCACTGAGGAGTCTGTATGGTCTAGTTTTGACCAATTCTGAGCAGTTTTCTATGGAGAACTTCTAGGAGATGATCTAATCAGCTGACCTTGTTCCTTTAGGGTATGAAACAAGACTTTTAGGGACTTAGAAGCCCTTGGTTTATGGACATATATGATTGGGGTTGCAGTTCCAAAATATGTCTATAACCGCTACCCATGGGGCGACGCATTGCCTTCCAACAGCTACTCTCGAAATGCTACACCGTTTAAGGTACAAGCTAATTTTGAAATCCCCATATTCGAGGGTCAGATGACGCAGATGTTGTCGATAAATGGTTAAATCTGCTAGAGGTTTATTTTTCTGTTCATGAATTTTCGAGTAGGGAAAAGATTATTTTTCGCTCTTCTCAAAGCAGCCCCCCACGTCAAGGACTCGTGGGAAACCTACTGCGAGTAGATGGATGAAAGTATAGGCTCACAATGTTCCACCACACCCACTTGGAATTCATTCTAGGGTGCCATCAAGGAGCAGTACTACCTTGTCGAAAGCTATGAGATTAATACATAAAGTGGACCATGCTACAGTAGGGAAGGGACCAAGACGTGCTAGAGTTTACCAATATTTTCCATACCCATTGCACAAAGTTGGGTATCAAGGATTCAAAGGAGCATTTGGTACTCAAATACCACGGATGCCTCCACAAGTACATCGAGGAAGAAATAGAATTCCTAAACATCTCCTCGCTCAGCATACTGATATGCCATCAAGGTTGAGAAAAAGTTTAAAGAGAGCAAGTGAGAGTTTGGATCTGGGAATCTGAAGCAAGGGAAAGGTTCCCCCAAACCGTAGAACAAAGGACAAAGCCAAGGTAGAGTAGCCCAAGACAACCCAACAAAGCTGCAAGAAAATAACAACGTCGTGAACCCAAAAAAGGATAGGAGAAAGTGGTGTGAGTTCCATAAGAGTTCCACTCACAACACAGGTGAGTGTTGGTCCAAGCAGTCACTCATGGTCGAGCTAAGGGTTTTAGAATCAGATGCATGTTCTAACTCTGGGTGAGAACCCGACAAGGGGAATGAAAAAGGGAAGCAGATTATTGATGCAGAGCCCAATGCCACCGTTACCAACACAAAGATATAGAATGAAGAACGTGAAGATCCAGAGGAGGAGGAGCATATCTTCCACTCTGAGATGTGGGTAAAGGGCTCCCTGCTACAGTTCATTGTTGATAGCGAGAGCCGAAAGAACCTCATTTCGGCAGGGGTCGTGAAGTGGCTGGGCTTACCGACCATAGCACATCCACAACCATACACCATCGGGTGGCTTCACTAAGGACGGGATCTTCGTGTGAGCCAACATTGTCACCTTCCATATAGCATCAAGCCCTTCATGGATAAGGTATTATGTGAGATTTATCCCCTTGAAGTTTGTGATGTATTATTAGGACAACCATACTTGTGGAAGCGACATGTTGTGTATGAATGAAGGCCCTGTGCTGTTATTGTTACTTTGGAAAATAAGTTGTACAAGATACCAGAGGTAGCACCACCTACCACCATCTCTTTGGTTACTGCAAAACAATGCAATAAGCTCATTTCCAAAACAGGTAAATCTATTTTCTTGATGATACACCCTCAAGGAAAGAAGAATACGGTGGCCACGAGCTCTAGACAAGGCCCCTTTGCACGAAAAATACAGATGGAAAAGGTCGCGGAGAAGTACGAGGACATCTTCGCCTCCCCCGCAGGGGTTCCTTTGCACTGTGAGGTCAAGAACTCCATCGATCTGACCCAAGGTGCACCGATGCCCAATGGACCAATCTATTGGTGCTCCATTCTAGAGAACGATGAAATCAAGAGGTAGATTTAGGAGCTGCTACAGAAAGGTCACCTCCGTTCGAGTTCATCGCCCTGTGGGAGCCAAATCCTATTGGTACAGAATAAGGATGGGACTTAGAGACTCTGTATTAACTATCGGGTGCTGAACAAGATCACTGACTATAATAGGTAGCCAATCCCACAGATTGATGACCTCCTGGACCAACCAAAGGGGGAAAAATATTTAGCAAGATTGGTTTGAGGTCAGGATATCACCAAGTACCAATCAAACCCTCTCATGTGTGGAAGACTACCTTTAAATCCAGGGAGTGCCTTTTTGAATGGTTGGTTATGCCTTTGAGATTGACGAATGCTCCTCCAACCTTCATGAGGCTAATGGATGACATCTTGTGGCCATTCACCAACTCATTTGTAGTGGTATACTTGGATAACATCCTCATCTTCAGCGAGGGTGGGGAATAACGCCTCCACCACATCCGACAGGTTCTCCAAACACTACAGAAACATAAGTTATGTGCCAATTTAGAGAAATGTAATTTTGGCATGACCCAGGTTCAGTATCTTGAATACAGTGTTGATGAATAGGGGGTGCATGTGGATCTAGACAAGATCCAATTCATTCGAGATTGGCCATCTCCAACCACTCTCACAGAGCTCTGCAACTTTCTAGATCTTGCCAACTTCTACCGCAAGTTCGTGTTAGGAATTTCTCATATCACTTGGCCCTTCAGTCAAGTCACCAAGGGAGGAGTGCAAACAAAATTGTTTCGGTCTGAATCTCAACTGAAGGCATTCACAAATTTGAAATATCGCCTATCCTCGACACTAGTGCTCACATTACCACACATGCAGCAACCATTTGAGGTCGAGATAGATGCCTTTGACTATGATATTGGGGTAGTCCTTACCCAACACGGACATCGAGTGGAATATCATAGTGAGACACTTTGAGACACAATCGATAATTATCCCACTTATTACGAAGAGATGTATTCCGTTGTGAAGGCCTCCCAACAATGGAAGCATTACATTTTGGGGAAGGAAACGGTCATCCACACAAACCACCGACCCTTATAGTTCATACAGACCCAAGGGAAATTACAGAATGATCACCATGAGAAGTGGTCCACATACTTGCAACAATTCTATTTGAATATCAAGTATAAGAAGGGCAGCACAAATAATGTTGCAGATTGCCTCAGTTGACCACCGATCACGGAATTAACCACCGTGATCAAATAATGTGGGCACGAGACCTCTCTTTTGCAACTTCTCTACATAAGCAACCCAGAATTTGGCCACAAACACCAGACACTATTGGAAAGTCAGCATGTTCCAGATTTTCACCTCCAAGATGCCCTGTTATGCCACTTGGGTCACCTTTGTTTTCCTTCAAGTGAGCGTGTCAAGATGATTTGGGAAGCACACTATAGTTGGGTTGCTCAGCATTTCGAGCTCGAGAAAATAGTGGGAGTAATTCAGAAGTATTTCTATTGGCTCAATCTTGGACACAATGTCGAGAAGTACATCACATCATGCACTGCCTATGCCATTGCCAAACTGACCATCAAGAAGCCACGCCTCTATACCCTGCTACCTACCCCTAGTCGACCTTGGGAATCCATCTCCATGGATTACATGTGAGGCCTTCCTTCCACTAAGCATGGAAATGACTATGTTTTTGTGGTCGTCAACAAGTTCTCGAAGATGGCCATTATGGCGGCCTGCAACAAGAATATCATAGTACAAGCCACTACTAAACTATTCTTTAAGCAAGTGTGGGTACACTTTGGGATGCCATAGTCGATTATATTAGATTGGGATAGCAAGTTCCTCAGTACATTTTCGTCAAGTCTCTCGTCAATCCTGGAGACCAAACTCACTAAGTCCACAACCTTCCATCCTCAAACTGATGGCTAGATAGAGGTTGTCAACACGATGATCATACACATTCTGCGCAAGTACAACTCAAAGCATCCATTCACATGAGATGAGAGCCTCCCCTATGTTCAACATAGCTACAACCGGGCTCTACACAGCTCGACTAGCCACAACCCTTTTTAGGTGGGCTTGGGATTCCAACCAGTATGTCCCATTGAGGTGGCCATGCCATTTGTAGCTACTCATGCAGATTCGGCTCATATCGAGTCCGAAGCAGATAAGGCAAACAAATTCATTGAGAACATCCAACATATTCGGGAGCAAGTCCATGACATTTTGGAGAAATCAAATGCCAAGTACAAGCAGCGACATCATCAACATCGGGTGCCACACAAGTTTCAGGTGGGCGACAAAGTCTAGTTGCATTTGCAAAAGGAATGCCTTACCAAAGCCTATCAAACACTTAGACCACACTGAGATGGTCCTTACACCATTGCCAAGGTTGTGGGAGACAAGGCATTTGAGCTCAGCATTCCCCCATTCCTTGGCCTGCAACTAGTGTTCAATGTTGACTGCCTTCGGCGATACTTTCCACCATTACTAAACACATCTCACATTGTAGAACAACTCACACCCCGAGAGTTGAATCCAGATTGCATGGAATAAGCTCCAATGGATCGGATCATGGACACATAGATCAAGCACACTCACGAGCGGAATATCCAACTATATAAAGTTGTCAAAGTAGGGAAACTCCTTGACCAGGGAGAAAGTTCAGTAGAAGTTTCCTCATCTCATGGAGGAACTCAACGTAATATGGGACCATGGATTCCTAAGGGGGGAGGAATGATTTAGGTGGATATTGGTGGCCACTCGCCATGTCCACTTGGACCCCCACCATTGTTTCTTTGAGCTTTTCAGTTTCCTTAATTATAGCATAGTTTACTATTTTTAGCATTTTTTCGAGTCATGAACTTCGAGAGCCATTTTGAGGCCCTAAACGACGTCTTTTGGGGAAAAAGGGAGCAACATGGGACCATGGATTCATGTTTCTCTTCACAAAGTCGTAGTTCTGAGATAGATCTTTTTAACGAGATATTATTTGCATCAAAAAGAGATCATATGGGAACGTTACAACCCTGAGAAGTTGATGTACCAATTTACCCAAATGGGGCCCACACTTTGGTGTTTCATCTTCTAAGGT
>APFE030035903.1:539-12847 GCA_000404065.3 Pinus taeda
ATCTTATTATTTGTGTTCTTCCCATGTTTCGGGGACGAAACATGCTAAGGGGGGTGGAATGTTATATACCTAGGAGGGGTAATATGGGGTACCCAGGGAGGTACCCAAGGTAATAATGTAATAATGGGATGGGCCATAGTAATAAATAAGGTGGTTAACCCATGTCATGTAAGGGACCACAAGTAGTTAATAATAATGTAAGGGGCCCATGGTATTAGTTGATGGTATGAGGAAACCATGGTAATGATGCATGGTATTGTATGTATGAGGCCTATATAGAGGCTAGAGACTCCACATGGAGAGATATGAAGAGAAGTATTCTTGTATGAACAGGCATATGGCTTGTGGAGTATTCTCCTTCCTTAAGGAGTGAATGTATGGTGTTGCCCTACCTTAAGGATTTGATAATAAATAAGCATTTCTATCTATTCAGATCTTGTTATTCTTGGGTTTATTATATTTTCATATATTTCTGGGTTAGATCTACAACAAGTGGTATCAGAGCTACAACAGAGATGGAATGCCATTGACAAGGACAACAAAATTTACATCAACCACACATGCATAATCCAATTTATACATTGTCCATCAAGCCCAATCTTAAATAGCAGGCACCTTAAAAACCCCCAGTCAACACAATCATAAGCTTTTTTAATGTCAACTTTTAATATTGCCGCCTCCGACTTTTTTATATGCATGGAATGTAGGCATTCTTATGTGAGTATTTCTCAACCTAACGATCTTTTAGGAAACCATGTTGCTCTGGGGATATATGGATAGATAAAGTATTTCTCAACCTAACAGCAAAAATCTTGGAAATGATCTTACACAGAACATTGCACAAGGAAATCAGCCTATAGTCCATAAAAGAGTTAGGCACTCTTTTTTTTGGAATCAATGTGATATATGTTGATGTTAATTCCCTATATATATGACCTTTAGTCCTGGATTCCTCCACCATGTTAAGGAGTTCGCATTTGAATAAATCAAAGAAGTGGATGAAAAAGCAGTAGTCTATAACGCGACTTTTTGAAAGCCTTTCCGGCAGATTTTTCCAGTCAAAATCCGGCAGCAATTCATTGGAATCCCAAGTTTGATAGCTAGTTTCTACACAATCAATGGCTCCCAGGGGTTTTTCAGGGCGCTGAATCCAAATATGCAGTTAAAAAATCATTTTAACTGCTAAAAATCAAGATTTAACATCATTTCTTCCGCCGGATTCCGTCACCGGAATCTCCAAAAAGTCGCATTATAGACAACTCCGATGAAAAAATCAATAGACCAGCCATCCGGGCCAGGACATTTATCCTTTTGGAAAGATTTCATAATAGCCAGCAATTCCTCCTCAGAGACCGCAGAAAATAGAGCACTATTCTGATCTTCATCAAACATAGTGGGATATGGATCTATTCCCCACAAAATATCCTCAATATTTGAGCCAATGTCCCTACTGTAAGCCTTTCTAAAATATTTTACAGCAGCATCCAAGATCTGGTCCTGTGTAGAACAAGTGTTGTTATCCTCATCCTTAATGCTCCAAATAGAATTAACTTCCCTGCGCATATTAGCATATCTATGAAAAAACTTTGTATTTTTATCACCCTCCTGAGCCAAATAGCTTGACTTTTAAGCCGCCAGGTGGCTTCTACCTCTAATAGAATTTTTTGCTTCTTTTTTTCCAAAGTCCAAATTTGGGAGCGGATAGCCTGAGAAATAGTGGAACCATTAAAGTGGGTTGATAATATGTCCAATTTCTTTTGAATGTCCCGCAGGGCGGCTATATTTGTCATAACTTTTGTTTTTTGCCACCTTTTTACTCCCTCCCTTAGAGAAGCTAACCTATCCAAGAAAGGTGGGGATCTAGCCAGACCTGCCCGAGATATAGTATGCCACAATTCTTGTATGTGCTTGTTAAATAGGTCATCTTCAAGCCATATGCGATTAAATTTAAAGGGATATCCGCATCTGTGCCCAGATCTTATCTAATGAATGGAGATAAGTCTATGATCTGAGATGTATGATGGTATGATCTTTACCATCGGAATCCCAAATCTATCAATCAAAGACTCATGTAGAAGAAATCTGTCCAATCTTTTAGCAAGGAAAGCCTCGTTTATCCTTCCATTATCCCATGTAGGGCCGAAATTAGTTGGCTGGACATCCACATAGTTTTGTTGAATGATGGCATCTCGAATGTGACAACCAACAAAGTCACATTTTCTTCCATTTCCCCATAATTCATCGCTGCTAAGAGTATAATTTAGGTCCCCACCGATAACTAGGGAGTTTAACTCAAGAAATTCTGAAGAAAGAAATTGGTCGCAGAATAGGTTGTGGTATTTGTAAGGAGCATATATATTTAGAATATCTATTGGCATCAAAGAGCCAGGAAAATATGCAAGGAGAAATATGCCTGCAAAACATTTGAAAGCCACCACTTTAATCCATTTTGGATCCCATATGACTATCAGGCCCTTAGATAATCCATTTGCATTTGTGGCCACCATATGCCAAGTAGGAAACATACGCCTGAAGTATGTAATAGATTGAAAGCTATCATGCATGGTTTCTTGAATGAGAAACATCTTTGAACTGGAGGACCAAAAAAGACCTTTTAGAGCCAAGAATTTTGGGCCAGCTCCAAGGCCCCTGATGTTCATCGAAAGGATGTCGATCATTTTGTAGCCAAGATATGACTATTTGCTCTAAGGGGCCCCTGGACATTTACAACCTCATCTGCTATTTCAGTAATGGGAATATCAACAAGAGATAAATCCCCAATTGATACATCCAATCTATTCTTTCTTCCCCTGAAGTGTCTGCTATCTCGATTATTTATATGCCAGACAGTGATGTTTCCAGCAGAGTTTGGACTAATAACCGGAGAAGGGGGATGGGATGGCTTGTGGATAGTCAGCGGCTGCAATTTCAGAGATTCATGTTGGAGAAGGAGGTTGATATCACAATTGAAGGAATTATGGGGCGATGCCTCAAGGGAGTTTTGTGGAGAAAACGAGGTACATGGAGCTCTTCCTTTGTGTACGTCCCGAGGAGTGTGAGAGGGAGGGGATGGAACCCTATGTGGAGGAGGATGTAAAGTGGGGGGAGATTGAGGGGAGATGAGATATAGTGAATGTGAGATGATGTAGGCAAATCCCGAGTGGGCTTGGGTATGGAAGGAGGGGGAGGTATAGCAGGGTCTAGAGCCAGTTCTGGAGGGGAAGGAATATTAGAGAAAATCTGCAGGCTGTCGGGAGGGTACAACCACGACACTACCAAGGAGCATTGGAGAGATTCAGGCCTGGGATAATGCTCCTTGACTGGGCTATGATGATGAATGGGATCTGCAGACAGTGATCTACAGATAGGCCTGGATGAGGATCGTCCCCGAGAAATTTTCCTTGACCGGAGATAATGATGGAAAATCAGCATCAAAGGAAAATGTGGAATTATGATTATAATTGCAGATCAGATCTTCATCACCATTCTTCATGGAATCAGGAATCTTTTGAGAATGACTCTTCCACTTATGTCTTCCACCAATACGGCGAGGGAATTGAGGGAATAAATGTCCTGTCTTGTGACAAATAGAGCATCTAAAAGGAACGCCCTAATAATCTAGACATTGTTGAATTTGAGACCTATCCCAAGATAGATAAATAAGTTCCGAGAAACAACCTCTGTAAGCCTTTTCAATCAGAATCCAGGCGACATGCTTGTCCTTAGACCCAATGCACTTTGGATCTACATATATGAAACGGCCAATAGCATTTCCAATTTTCGCCATCAATTCCTTAGTCCAAAGCTCAATTGGATTCAAGCCTCTCAGATGCACCCCGGAAGAGTAATTAATACTAAAACATGTAATTAAGTTGCTTACAATTTTATGTTTATGTAAAGAGAAACAAAATTCAACTATACAATCATATTGTTAATCAAGTCCACATAACTTAATGGTGATAGAGTGAAACATAAAGTACACAGTTTAACCAATAATGAGATAAGAGTATAAAATGACTTTCTGCCCTTTTATATCCCTTTTCATTAAATGGAATAAAATTGTGGTCCAATTGAATAAAAATATAGTTATCATTATACCATGAACAATTGGTATCTAAATAATCTCAAAGTGGGTATAATTTGATTTTTGTTTGTCCATATAGTTATCACACCAAGTCATATGTAAACATCATTGAATATTGGGATTCTTTGCCTCTTTTATGTCCCTTTTCATTAAATGGGATAATGTTAAAATGGAATAAAATTGTGGTACAATTGAATTAAAAAACACTTTTCATTATACTATGAATAATTAGTATCTAAATCTTAAAAAGGGTATAATTTGATTTTTGATTGTCCATATGGTTAGCACACGAAGATCATATGTAAACATCATTGAATATTGGGCTTCTTTGCCTCTTTTATGTCCCTTTTCATTGAATGGGATAATGTTATGGCCCAATTGAATAAATATCACGTGTAGTTTTAATTTTAATATGAACAGGACATAAACATCATAGAGCACTTGTAATTTTAATATGAACCACGACATAAACATCATAGTTAGAGTAGGTATAATTTTATTTATAATATAGTTTTTTTTTTTAAAGCTGGAATATTGATGAGTTCGGAAAATTTCACCTAAATAGTACAACAAGTTATCAAAGAGATATAAATAGCTTTTAAAGTAATCATGATATATAATCCATAACTTTTAACAAACAAAAAAATTCCCATCTAACTATTTTGTTAACAAGATCATTCCAATGACATTGTTCCATCATAAATCTTACTTTTTTGTTAACAAGATGATTCAAGGACATTGTTCCATCATAAATCTTACGATTTTGTTAACAAGATGATTCCAATGACATTATTCCATCATAAATCTAGTGATGATATATTAATTTGTAATAATAAATTTATCAAGTTAATACAATTTATAATATTTTTCTAATTTTTATACTGGAAAAGAAGGAATGCATTTTATTTCATCACTTATAACAATTCTATTATCCAATGACATCATGCTTTAGAATCCATTCTAAACAAGGCTGCCCGAGGGCTATAGTACCAATAAGATATTCATGGGACCTTTTGATATTGCAGAAAACATAATCATCTATATATTCTTTTGTTATTGGATTAGAAGAGGTATAACATCAAGAAAGTCTTCCTCGTATTTTTATATATGTCACTCCATTTTGGGAGTAGTGATTTTAAATATTAAGTTTATTTTTTTAAGATATGTTTATCCCGTAAATATTATGAAATGGCATGTTTATTTTGGATTAGTATTTTTAAAATTTTAATTTAATTATGAATAATCAGTGAGTGAATTATAGGGATTTAATTTCCATAAAATGTTTTAGAATGTTTATAATAACATATATAATTCAAAAGTTGAGATTTTTCTCCAAAGTTGTTATGTTTTCTTTTTCATTTCAATTAAATTGATTAATTAAAAAATTGTCATATAAACAAATGCCATGTGAAGTAAGTTATAGCTTTTTAGGCATGTAGTATTGATAAGACATGGTATTGGCTCATTATGTTGTCTATTTAAAGATTAAGAATCTCCATGATAAAGTGGGAGTAAATATTTATGATTAAGGATCTTATTCCACATTTTTAAATGTATATATATTTAAGCTATATATTAATTTTGTTTACAAGTAATCATAAAAATTTAAAATAAAGTTGTAATTTAGTTAGTTTTTATGATTTTTTTAATTTTAGTAATGTGGGACATATCATTTTATGCTTATTATGGATTGATGCCTATGATATTTACCATATACTTAATTTATATGACTATAAGATAAATAAGATTCAACTATACAAACATATTGTTGATCAAATCTATGTAACCTAATGGTGAAATGTTAAAATATAAAATAGAAATAATAAGAAATATCCCAATATTTTACTTTTCTACCCTTTTATGTCCCTCTTCATTAAAATTATAGTCCAATTGAATAAAGAAAGACTTGCAATTATGCTATGAACAATTAAGATATAAATATTCCGAAAGTGGATATAACTTTATTTTTTAGTTTCCATATAGTTAGCACATTATGGCCATTGAACACATATAAAAATCATCAATCATGGTGCATAATCTATCATTTTTATCTACCATTTTATTAACATTATAATCAATAAAGCTTAGTTCTGGAACTAAATTTGTTAGGTCTAGGAATGAAGCCTAGTTCTCAGTGTGGAGACCGGGCATAGCTTACTTTTCATTTTGGGCTATGCCTATTGATTTGGAAGCTGGGACGAGATTCAAGTCATTACTGCTACCTCTTTAAAGTAGATGAGAAAATGTGAAATTGCTGTATAAGAAGAAACAAAATGAACATTTAGAGGAGGTTTTTTATAGATATTTCTTATTGCAGATTTATGCTAGAGAACCAAATAAATAAATAAAAATGGTTTGGATCAATGATATGAAATTTGGGTCAATGATATATTTCACATGGTTTAGTAGCATGGGCTTCCCTCATTAGAATTTAAAATATGAGAGATGAATTTCACTCACATTATAAGAAAATCAAGAATAATAATTAGGTTGAAGCAAATCAGTTTGCCCTTTATTGGAAATGAAATTTTGAGGATATTATGGGAAGAAGATATTTTCAATGACTTGGAAGTGGAATTTTTGGAGACGCCTTGAAACCCCTAGAACATACACATCATTTAATGGCCATGCTTGTTTCTCTGCAATGATCCATTTCTTCCCCTACTTCTATGGAGAAGTTTATGAAGGACATGTTTGTTGGTTTTGTTTGTCTGATTTACTATATCCACAACTTTAGGAAGAAGAGAAAAATAGGTGGAGTTATCACTCTTGCTTTTTCTGTTTTGTGTTGCATTCAATCAATGGAAGAACTGAAGTTGTAGATGATAGTAGATATTTTTACTCCACAGAGTTTTGTAAAATTTTGAAGTGCAACATTTCAAACAAATGATTCGTGTGGTTAACACTCATAAGTATTCACTGGTTGGGTCTTGGCCTCAAGCTCTGCACTAAAATAATTTACAATACATTTCATATTACACGCAACACAAGGTCATCATAATTCAACCTTGTGACATAATTCATCATGTGAACCATACTTAGTTTATCACATTATAATTCAATGGTTAAAATCAAGGTATTACACTTTATCAGGACTTGGGAGGCTCCCTATCCATGTTAAGAAGGCAAAAAACATTTTAAAAGGGTCGAACCATGTGATTACTGTTCAACAATCCTTGTGGTTGGGTTGCTTGAAGAAGTAACAAGGAGACTATTTTAAAATCAACAATTGGGCTCTTTCTGTGTGAATTGAAGATCACTGCAATGAATAACTCTTCTAAGAAATCGATTGGGTAGATTAGACTTCAATTATAGAGGAGTATTTATATTCTCTCTTTGTAGAGTACTTTATCCTTTGCTAATGCCTCAAAATCAATCTATAATGAAAATATTCAAAATATGAAATGTAATCGAAGCTCATATATTATATATTATTGCATATTAGTTTTGAGTTATAATGATGTTAAAATTTTAGTTGGCCTAACAAAGGGCTCTTTGAGAAAATAACTTGGTTATGGATTACCCCGATGACCAAGAGAGGCATCTAGGTATCCTCCCTCTCATCTCATCTCAGTTTCTGTTAGTTTGTCGAAGCACCTGATCAACTCCACTATGGGCATTACCAACCTTTGCTAGTAAATTTATTTTGTAGGAAAATCATTAAGATTGGAGAGTACCCATCAAAGCTTCTTGCTAAGGCAAGGAAAACTAACTTACCGAAGTTTATATTTGTTACTTAAAGAGACCATAAATGTGTGTTTCTGAAAATCACAATTAAAAAATATATTCTTAAAAGACGGTATATGAGTATGTGAAATTATTTTAGGGTATAGATAGCCACCCCAAGATTGTTGACCCAAAGATCTCCTCGAGTATTCTATATAGATACCCCACCCACATATGTTTAACTGAAGGAACTTCTTTGAGCATTCTAAGTTGGCTACACTATGTTGTAATATTCCCATATTGGGGGAGGGCATGCTTCTTGATGAGTGGAAGTATTCTATTAAAAAAGTAAAACCATTATTTTTTTTGTCCCTCTTGAAGTTGAAGGGTGACAAAAAAAAGAAGAAGAAAGAAGTTAAACCAACCCTCCTTCAAATGACGTATTTCGTAGTCTAAATAAAAGAGATTCCTAGCTCTACAAAAATATGAAATTTTTTTAATCCATTCATATTGAAATTAGAATTTTTGAAGTCATTAGTTGTAGAAAAAAACAAGCATTATTTTAAATTTTGCGAAAGAGGGCTTGGCATACCTTGCAATGTCTACCATTTCAGATTGCACAAGGTCTTCATTGACATTTTATTTTCATGGCTTGATTTTAGTCCAATTTGGATTATTAAAATTTAAGATAGTAGTACATGGGATGGCTTCTTTAGTAAGTTGGTCGTAGGAGTTTTCGTAATCCTTTATGACCTATAGACAAGCACAAGGCAAGTTATTAGTGTTGTAGCATTTCAGAATTGAGACTGATTTTGCTGATATCTAGATGTGATCCAAAGGTACATTCACTATGGCTCTAACTTAATTAGAGTACTATTTTAAAACAAAAAAGCATTTCTAAACAACTATGGTATTACTCAATCCACATAATGTATGCCATTTTTATACATCATGGAAGATGTTGGAAAGTTTTCCTTCCACACAGACACCTCAATAAGTAGTGTATGATATAAGCCTAACTAAGAGGATTATAAGAGTTTCTGAGGCAAAAAAAACATAATCAAATTAGAAAGATGAAACAAGCATCCCATGAATTCTCTAGCTATAATTTCACCTTTGTATTAGGATTTACTTCTCAGAACACCAATTAGAGTATTGTTACATTCCCATGCATTAATGAAAATTTTAAAGTAGTTAAAAAACTGGTAAGTAATCTTATGTTGAGGTAGTATTGAGAAAGAAACCCATCAAATATATATGGTGTGCAATGTCAAAATCAGAATTTGGTGCTCAGACAATTAATGTATCTGAAATCATTACATAGATTTGAATTAAAATATAATTAACTATATCTTCATAAATTTCATATATGAACATAGTTAGCAGTTGAGCCCACATAGTTTTGGATTGATTTTGAATAGATTTATTTCTAAGTCATTCCTCTTTGCACTACATCATTCAAAATCCCCAATTCCTTGTGCATTAGCAAAAAAAATAACATAGTAAAAAACAACAAGTGCATGCATACATTGCTCTGTCTAATCCTTATATTTTTCTTTCACATTGTTGCCACAATTTAATAATATTTGTAGCCTAGTTAGAAGAATTGTTATGCACTTTTGAGATACCTAGGATATTCTATCCAACTTCCAATAGTTTCCTTCCAACCTCCTGTGCAAGATCATTAGGAAATGGATTGTAATTGTTTTTGTGTAGGAAATCATTCAAGCTTGGGCTAAGATTCTCAAAGGCTTGTTTTTTCCTCCATAAACAACCTTAAAGACACTAAAAACCATATAAATAACATAGATTACTCTTAAGTGGTAAGGAAAAAGAAAAAGAATGGAGATATAAACTGCTACAAAATACTGACTATGCAAGTTTGATTTCGGTAGTCAAACTATTTACGCTTCTACACACGACTATGTTGGGAAAGGGCATGCATATCATGAAACCATTTCCAATTTCTAAAAAATTCTAAAAGTTTCAATTTATTGGTTAGAAAGATTGAAAATAGTGCTTAAGTGTTCCTAAGTGGGCTATGGGGTTAAATTGAGAATTTAGGCAAACAATCAAGGAGGTAGTAGTGATAGAAAACACATACTATTTCACAATTGAATGGTTTGGATAATATAAAATATCTAACGAAGGGATAGCCAAATACCAAAATTCTTGATTTATAGGTGTTGATTGACCTTAATGTTTAGAGAGAAAGAAGTGAGTAAGACTAGATTTAGAGGCTCTCTGTTTTGATTGTTTTGAGAGAAAGGCGATTTGATTGATAGATTATAGTTAATTCCATGCTTACTCACTTTTGTTAGTTAGCTATTAGTGATATTTTTTTTAATTAAGCTAGAGATTCCGGATAAAGGAGGCATATATATGGAATGTTTGTGGAATCTAGACTACATACATGCTCACTTGCAAATTCAGAGAAAACATTTGCAAGTGTTACATGCCAGTGTTATTGTAGAAAAAGAAACTATAAAGAAAAAAACAACACAATTACAAGTTGATGGTAGAGTAACATTTTTGTGGTGGATAAAGAGTTTGTTGCATATGGTTTAAATCAAATATTTGTCTCACCACTTCCAACTCTACACTAGTGTATGTGAAGCTTCACTCCTAGGTTTTACAAACTTTATGGATATTATAAATAATTGCTCATTGTGGCATATAAACATTATTATATATAAAGAGGCAAGTAGATGAACTTTATAAAAGGAATTGTTTACTGGAGTACATGAATTGGACACTAAGACAAGGATTGTTTCATGCACCACTCATCTCTTCAATAAATCTAGTCAAACCTCAAAAATCTAGAGTGGCATAGGAAAGTGCCCCTACAGATTATTCCTGGAACAAGGGGCAGATATGCCCCAATCCCATTTTTCAGTTCTTCATGGATGATTGATGATATTAAGAATTTAGAGAGATGATGCTTGCCATTTATGTTTGAAATTAGATAGTGCCTTGGAAGTAAGCTTCGTTTTATTTTTCATGTTGCAACAAAGCATAGACACAATAGAAAATCCACATAGATAGTGGTTTTCAGTATTTGCATGTTACAACAAATACAGAATTGACATAAAGTCCATTCAGATAAGAAATAAGGGCATCAACTAATCAGTTTTCGAGAAAATTATTTGTTATGTGTGACATGACATTATAGAACTTGGATGTTCATTAGGTTGTGGTTAAGTAGTAAATTAAATGAGACTTTTCTTGGAAAATACCTGGGTTCAATCCCTCAAAAACATGTTGTAGTGTGAATAATACTAATGATTGTGCCATATAAACACATAGTTAACTAATCCCATATGGTTTTCCCTCGGTGGACCTTTCATTACAAGTCCTAGATGACATTGACAAAATAAACATCCCTTACTATCTAAGCCAAAGCTAGAGCCCACTTCCTTAACAAAGGACCATTTATAAAAACAACAATATTGATTTAAGCACATATTTAACTAGGCATATATGGTTTGTCCTGGGTAATATTTATTCCAAGCAAAGTCTTGGATTACTTTGAAGGTATAGATGCCCTGTCTATTTAAGCTAACAACATAACCCACACTTAGTTAACAAGGGGCTCTTTATTTAAAAATCAGCAAGTAGCTTCATAAACCCATTAGAAACATAATTTAGCATCGATGTTGACTAATTCCTTGGTTCATTGGATCTCTAAGTTTCCCAAGGCCTTGTTAAACAATGATCTTATACATAATGCTCAAATTGAACATACCTTGGTTTGATGGTCAGTTGCATAATTGAGCAGTATAACATGAAACACTCTCAGAAAATCATTTGAAGAGAGATCAATATTGTGTAACCACTCTATCATATAATAATTTGAATGCCACAATTAGCTAAGAAACTACCATGGAACTAGAATTATAACGAATTCTTTTACATGGTAAATGCCCTCCACCACCCGCCTTTGTTATTTATTCTAGGTCAATAACCGCTCATTCCGGATGAAATGTACCTTATGGGAACACGAATTATGCAATGCATTCCCTTACCACCTTTATTTCTGGGGAACAAGATTCAAGTGTGTGGAGCGATACAATAACAATCCCTATAGGCGTACTTGAAGATACTTCACCCCTAGGTATATATTGAGATAAAGATCTGATGCATAAGATAAGAACAAATTTTTATCTCATTCATTGGATTAGTATCTACAACTGGAGCATAGAAAACATACACAACAAAAATTTGATGGCACAATAGTTCCAACAAAAGTGAACTTCATCCTATGCAGACAACATAAGGTATACACAGGTATGCTGAAATTCTAGTTATGTTGGTTCCACTCTGTTATCACTCAGGTTGTCCCTAGGCTCCTATTAGGGATACGGCCGAGGTAACCACAAACCAATATTCTGATTGCAGGTTCTAGCCCACCTGTAATCGGAGAGGGCTCTCTCCTTTAAATTCAACCTTAGTTGATCTAGATTCAACCTTAGTTGATGATTTTAGGCTAGCTTTCTGACTTCAAGGGAATGTTGACTGTGATTGGAGGGAAGGTAGGATTCTTGAGTAAAGAGGCACA
>APFE030035913.1:0-21655 GCA_000404065.3 Pinus taeda
GATATATATTCACAGACCTTCATGAGATCT
This sequence comes from Pinus taeda, assembly GCA_000404065.3. Lineage (NCBI taxonomy): Eukaryota > Viridiplantae > Streptophyta > Pinopsida > Pinales > Pinaceae > Pinus > Pinus taeda. The sequence goes on from APFE030035913.1 coordinate 31, forward strand.
TCTTTGCGTCATTCCTGGTAGAGCTGTACGAGTGGATCGCAAGGCTAGCTGACAGCATGGGAAGGTGAAGATTGGACCAGCCCATTGTGTGGACCCCAAAACTGGTTTGCCGGCTAGAAGCCACCGAGGATAAGATCGCACGCATAGTAGAACATTGGCTGGATTGGGTAATAGGAGGATTTATCACTAAGTTTGCAATAGATACCACAGTGAGCTATAGTGAGGCAGAAAGGCGATTTCTTCAAGGACTGCGAGGTAGGTATATCAAATCATTGAATACATGGATTAAGATGTTATTATATGAAAAACAAATTATGCACATTGATTAATGTCTGGAGTAATGCAGAGCAAAAGAGGTTACTGCGGAACGGGAGGAGTAGGGAACAGTCTGTTAGCTTCCATTTCCCAGGAAAGCGAGGAAGAACTCGTGAGGTTCTCACCAAGAAGTGCAGTCCGGTTGATCAAAGAGTGCTTCCCCCTGATACCACCATCCACACCACCACCTACATCAAATCCAACCACTCCTACACCAACCCCACCCCCAACTCCAACAACCTCAAAGATCGGGATGGCAAGTTCAGTTAAGCTGCCAATATTTAAAGGTGCAGGGAATGAGGAACCAAGATGATTCTGGTTTGTGATAAAATATGTATGGGATGCTCAAGGTATCACAGATGATAACATCAAGAAGGCTACCCTAGTTAGTGCGCTTCAGGATCGCGTACTGACTTGGTACATGAAGTATTCAAATGATCATCCAACTGAAGGTATTACTGCAATCCAAGAGGCGCTAAATAAGGAATTTGGACACCCAATGTCAGGGACCCAGTCAGTTATTGGATTCAAAGAGATTGAAAATGATGCCTAGTGAAACTCCGTGGGATTTGGATCAGAGTTTGAGAAGAGCTATCCGCGAGGCCAACATGACACTGACAGATGAGCAGCATTGCATATGGTTTGTGGCGTCATTAACACCATATTTGAGGACGACCCTGTCACAACAAAAGATATCAACCCAAGCCGAGGCACTAGAGACAAGTTACACGAGACCCCAATACTGGACCCAGGGTTGGGAGTTCATCAAATCCAGGCGCAACTTCAAAACTTGAATTTAGAACTGCAGAGCTTGAAGCAAGAAATGGTATCCTGACTGGAGGTACGTATAGAGGTAGGATATGTTAAATGCAAGAGCCAAACACATGATAAGGACTATTAACCTGTCTTCACAAAATATCTGGCGGGGGGAGGCTTGATGCCATAAAAGTGGAGGTACAAGCAGGACCAAGTGCCACGCCTGCACTCTGGTGCATTATTTGTCAGGTGGGTGGGAAACATGCAACAGATAATTGCCACCTGTTACAAAAGTATACCCAGATCCCTCACGTTAGCCTGATATCAAAAAAATTCTCTGTCCTTTACAGCTTGTTCGTCGCAGAGAGATTTTAAACGGCTCTAAGGCATCTCCTACCACTTTCTTGCCACCCCGAATTCTGCATTGTTCACACCTTGGTTGGCCAGTATGTCCGCTAGCTTATTGGCACTTCGTTGAACATGGTTAAAACTAACAGTTCGAAGTCCCTGGAGGTGTACTTGGATTCTTTGGTAAACCTGGATTAGTCTCCAATGATTTGAGACTATCTCCGGCCGAGTAGCACAGTTGATTCTTTTCACAGAGTTAATGGTTATCTCTGAGTTTGCTTCTATAATGACATTAGAGCCTTGGTACTGAATCAGAAACTCTAGAAATTGCTCCGGCGCCATTAATTCTGCCATATTGTTGGTGGCTTTTCCTAAATGGCAGTGGAAGATAAAGATAATACTACACTCTTCATTTCTTAAAACTCCTCCAAAACCAGTTGTTCCCGGGTTGCCTTTTGAAGCACCATCAATATTGTATTTCAAATATCCTTTTGGTGGAGGTTTCCAGAAATAGTTCTTTGTCTCCATAGCCATATTTCTCCTGTTTAGTCCTTGGGAAATAATATCTTGCATTCCCAGTTGCCTGAGAGTTCTCAACTCAGTCTTTGAGGGGGGATTCTTGGGGAGATTGTGAACTGTGGTACTAATTGTCTCCCTGAGCTCTTTCAAGATCAGATCAAAAAATCAATGGGGGATAGACTTTTAATTCTTGAATATTCTTTTATTCCTTTCTTTCCATACATTCCAAATAATGAAGCTTAGTGTGAAGCCCCAGTCCAGATTGAGGAACTCATTCTCCGTAAAGTTTCTTCTCCACTTGTTTAGGGTATTTAGGATACTTCCTCTGTCCCTATCTGTTCGTTGGAAAATGGTAGCGAAAGAATCCCATGGCCAGGTGGTGTAAGAGCAGCTGTTGAGAATGTGCTCCATTGTCTCCTCCTGCTCTTCACAAAGCTGACATCTAGAAGGCCCCATGACACCCCTCTTCCTAATATTGTCCCAAGTCAAGATTTACTTATGATGAACCAACCACATGAAAGCTTGATCTTCATCCAACCTTGGTGTCTCCAGAGGTGCTACCAAGTCTTGTCCGGAACACTGGAATCTAGCTCAAGGAGAATAGCTTTTGCTTCCTTAAGATTAAAGGTGCCTTTATTGTTGTTGCCCCATCTTAACTGATCCTGCCCCTCAATTACCAAGATCATCCTTTGTTTTAGCAAGCACCTAAGTGCCTCTGCTTTAATTTTTGTGGGGTCATCATCTCTGCAGTCAATGTTTCTCCAGCTTCTCCACTTTCCCGAGTTATGCAAAAGATCCCAGAAATCCTTTACTTTGTTTAACCCTTGGGAATCTGCTTCCTGCTTCAAGCTTAAAAATTCCTCTTTTAATAGCGTTGGTTCTTGTTGCCATTTGTCCTCCCAAAAGAGTGTTAGATCTCCTACTCTGATTTCCTAGAAACTATTTTTTTGTACTAGGCTTCTATTTTCCCAAGCTCTATTCCAGATGTAAGAGCCCTTTATGTTTCCAGAAATTCTTATGAGATCACTAGTGTGCCAGGATCTGGCATATTTTTCTTTCCAGATCCTTGCCCAATGGGCTTTTGGCTCTTGTACCCATCGCCACCAAAGCTTGGCTCCTAGAACTTTACTAAGAATCTCCTGATCATCTAAACCTAGACCCCCGTGGCTCTTGGGTTTATAGATTTTATCCCAAGAAACCAGGGCCCATTTCTTCCTTGTTTCCTCCTTACCCTAAAGGAAATCTCTTTGAATATTTTTGAATTGCTCTAATACACCTTTGGGAGTTGGAATGGCTGATAACATGAATACTGGGATTGATTGCAGAACAACCTTTGTCAGAACCAACCTACCAACGAAGTTCAAGGCTCTGATGGTCCATTTTTTGACTTTTTCCTGCATCTATTAAGCACTGATTCCCAGATACTCTTGTGCACTGGTTTGGCTGTGAGATGAACTCCCAAATACTTTGAGGGGAGGGAATCCCTTTGGAATCCAAGAATTCGTGAGATATTTCTCCGAATAGCAATGTTAGTGTTTAAGAAGAAGATTTTTGATTTAGAGAGATTGACTTCCATACCTGTAGCCACGGAAAATTCATTAAGGATTTGATTGTAGGATGAAGCTTCTTTCACTGTGGGGATTCCTTGGAGCATGGTATCATCTACAAATTGTTAGTGAGTTAGTGCCTGACCATTCTCAGTTAATTGAAGGCCCTTGATTTTGCCCATGGCCTTGGCATGCTTAATGGACTGACCAAGTCCTTCCATCATGAGGATGAAGAGAAAGGGAGAGAGTGGGTCTCCCTGCCTGAGGCCTCTAGAAGGAATGAAGATCTCTAAGGGAGAGCTAGTCACCAAAACTGAAAAGCTGGAAGAAGTCACCAGAGCCATAACCCATCTGACCCAGTTGTGATCGAACCCAAAAGCAGAGAGAACCTTCTTGATGTAAATCCAATTTACCTTGTCATACGCTTTGGCAATATCCAATTGCATGATCATCCCTGCCTGCCTTTTGCTGGTAAGCGTGTGAACCACCTCATGGGCTTGAATAATGTTGTTTAAGATTTGTCTGCCCTCCACATAACCTGATTTTTCCTCTGACACTAAAGAAGGAAGGAGAGGTTTGAGTTTGTTAGCCACTACCTTGGATATTATCTTGTATACCACATTGCATAAAGCTATGGGTTTGTACTTATCTGCAGTTTGGGCTGAGTCCTGTATGGGGATCAGGGCGATGAAGGAGGTGTTGAGGGCTTTCAGGATAGTTTTGCTTCTCTTGCAATCCTCCACCACATTCAAAATATATTGTTTGACTATGTTCCAACAAGCTTTAAAAAAATCCACATTGAAACCATCCGGGCCTGGTGCTTTGCCATTTTGCATGTCTTTAAGAACCTCGCTGACCTCCTCTTCAGTTACTGGTCTATTTAGGTTAAAATTGTCCTCTCTAGACACCAGCTTAGGTATATGCCTTGTAATTTCCCTGATGGATAGTTCCCTGTCTAGATTGTTTTCCCGAGTGATGCCTCAGAAATGATGAACAAACACAGTTTCAATATCCTTATGAGTGATCTGAAACTCCCCATTCTCATCCTTTATTGTAGAGATTCTGTTGTATGCTCTATTAGCCATAGTGGATCTGTGGAAAAATTTTGTATTACGCTCTCCTTCTTTGAGCCATTGAACTCTAGACTTTTTCCTCCAAAATATATCCTCTTTTTTGCATAACTTCTCCCATTCTTGATGGTGTTTATAAGCCTGATCACTTTTGACTTTGTCAAAGCCATCTTCAATCAGTACCTGGTTGAGTTCCTGAATTTTGATTTCCACTAATTTTTTGTCCACAAAAATGCTACTAAAATCTTCCTTGTTCCATTATTTTAGCTGGAGCTTTATGTGCTTTAGTCTTTTATGAAGGAGATACATTTTTGATCCCTGGAATTGCAAGTCTTTAGACCACCATTTTTTAATGTTACTGATGAAATCCAGGTGGGAGAGCTAGATATTCTCAAATCTGAAGGGTCTATTCCTAGGAGAATCAACACCCTTTATTTCCAATTGAATCGGCCAATGCTCTGAGCCTCCGAAGGGATGAACTCTTGCTGTTATTTCTTTATCTATAAGCATAAGCTTCTCTGATATCATAAACCTGTCTAACTTAGAGGCTACTAGTGCCTCACCTCCTCTTTTGTTGTTCCAAGTAAAAAGGCCATTGCTTGTTTCTGAATCAACCAGTTTCATATTATCTGTGAATGATTCAAACGCTAAGGAATCTTTGTTTAGCGCTCTAGTACCTCCTTTTTTTCTGAAAGAGATTTGATCATGTTAAAATCCCCTCCTATGATCCAAGGAATTCCAACCTGTATGTTCCTGAGATCCATAAGGGATTCTAGCAATCTGATTTTATCATCTATTCTTTGAGGACCACAAACATTTGTGACCAGGAAGGTTTCCGAAACCCCCACTAGTTGAATGACCACTGATAAATAATTTCTAGATGCCTTTGCATCTATTATGCTGAATTTTTGGGGGTTCCAAAGAGTGAGAATGCCCCCCGCTGTGTTCTCTGCTTTAACTTCTAGAAACTCTATTGAGCCATTTGCTATGGATTAGTTTTAATTTCTGAATGGAACATTTTGTTTCCTGAATGAAGATCATATCCAGCATTTCTTGTTTCATTCTACAACCAAGCATTCTTTGTTTTCTTCTACTACCTAGACCTTTGATATTCCAAGATGTGAACTTCATAATTAAAGATTTGTAAAGGAGTAACTGGTTAGGTCTTTCATCTTACCCGAATCTATCATTAGCTTTCCACACTCCATCAAGAGCTCCTTCTGCTTTTTCTAGCCCCTCTTCTTTCCTGCATTTCTAGTAGCTAATCCTGGAGTTAATTTCATTGTTTTCACTCCTCTGTTCTCCTGCTTATCAATGGTTTTTCCTTTGTCAAGCCCCCTTTCCTGAGTTTTCCATAAAAACAACTGTTGTATTTTGTTGCATTCTTCTTGAGGTAATGAATCCATCCCTCCCGTGGTTCCCTGCATTAAGAACCCTTCCAAATCTAGGTGTTCCTTATCTAGAATTTCCTTAAGTTCATGGTCCTCCAGATCTATTTCACTCTGGGTCATTTCCTGATCCATCTCTAGTTATGTTTCACTCGTCATAGTCTCTTTCTTATTACCCATATCTTGTATTGGGTTGTAGTCTTCTTCCTTCTCCTTTTCATTAGGGCCTTCCTCCATAGTTTGGTCTTCATTTGTCATTTCTTCATTCTCTTCCAATGCTTGAAACTTATTCTGACTGACCTTTTGCCCCTCATTCCGTTGTTTCTTTGGTCCCTTTTTCCCTCCTTTTCCTCTACTTGCCACTTTCTGAAAGCTTTCTACTTCCTTCATTGTATTAGGTTTGCTCTTGTTATCTGCTTTACTAAGAGGGTAGTCTCTAAACAAGTGTCTATGTTCGTGGAATTTATGGAATCTGAATGGGATATGCTCATAGTCCACAGTTTGCACCCATTCCTCATCAAAAACTTCCAAGATAACTTCATCTGGAAGAGCTCCTGATAGATCCATTTCCACACAAATCCTTGCATATGACGTATATTTGCCTCTTCTTGTGGCTTCCGAAGCTTTGACAAAACGACCTAGTTTGTGGCCTATGGCCGCAAGCAATTCAGTTTTCCAGTAATCAAGAGGTAGAGAGTAAAGCCTTACCTAGAAAGGTACTGAAGTGAAAGTCTCTCGCTCTGGAACAAAGTTCATCATCCAAGGCCACATATAGAGGTCAGTTGCTGCATAAAATTAGGGTCCTCCTTCAAATATTCTATCTTTGTCTTCAATATTAGTGAATACCACGGTGAAAAATCCCTTTGACCCAAGATGGAGATCGATGCTTCCTTTGGGTTTCCAATGATACTTGATCCACATCTATAAAGCCTTTTTAGTGGGCCATAATCCCATGAATTTACAGATTATAGCGTAAGTCCCCATGTGTTCCCTGTGCGCCTGCAGTGCAGGATCTTTTAACACTACTCTAGGAGTGATCTCCGTTTTGGGTCTGCAAGGTCCCTTTTGTTTTTTTTCCTTTTTTTACTGGCTTTTGTCTTCTTCCTCCTTGTCCTTTGTGTTGTTATTTTCCTTGGACTTGGCCCCATCTGTCTCCTTGTCATTATTTCTTTTTCTTCCTTCACAAATCCTCTGAATTTACTCGGTGGTGACTTGCCTCTGCTAGCAACGACATCCTTATAGGAGGGAGTGGAGCTCCCTCCTCTGCAGCCCTCCATAAGGATCAAGCTTTGTAACTCTCAGAAACCCTAGCTGCACATCTCTTCTCTCCCACTTCCTTTCTCATGTTCGATTTGTATATTCTCTGTTAACTACGGTGCATCATTGAATTTCTTGGGCATGTCATTTTCCTCATTTCCATGACAAATCACATTTTTCTCATCAATATGTTTGCATGTTGTATATATTAGACCAACATTATTTGGTCTAAGAGAAAGTCATCACATAATGAAGTGACATTGACAACCAACTTTAATGTTGTGACATGGAGGATGTTTTTTAGTGGTAGATTCAAGTCTAGCTACATTATTGGCTTGTACATGATTCAAACCATAGGCACACCAATATCTGGTGATCAGGAATTTACAACAAATTAAATAAAATATTTATGCATGTTTGACATAGTGAATTTCAAATCAAAATATTATATATATATATATATATATTATATATATATATATATATATATATATATATATATATATATAATATAATATATATATATATATATATATATATATATGGAGAGAGAGAGAGAGAGAGAGAGAGAGAGAGAACATATTCTAGATACGTTGAAGAATTTGTCTTCTTGATATCCTTCACATCTTTACTTTGTTGAGTTTTAGCAACAAATTGAGTAGATGCACTTTCCCTCTATTTCTATCCACTTATAAAAATCCTCAAGTCGACAATATCGAATAATCGCGACTTGGTCTCTCTTTACTTCCGTTCATGTCAAATCTTCCACTGAAAATGTTGTCATTCCTTCTAGGTCCTCCACCTCCAACTCATTAATCAAGTCCCACTTCTTCATTCTTCAAATCCCTATACAAATGAGGAAACAAGAATATTAACTAAACATATGAGGGCACTCATCTTGTGTCTTTCATAAAATGTAAGCAACTCAAGGATAGAGTGAGATAACTTCATGATTGAGAAGCCATATTTTGGTCCTCGTTTTTATTGTCCAAATGTATTTCCATAATGAACATGTTAAATCCATCCTTAGCTAGTAAATACTTCATGTACTCCAATCTACTTAGTTTGAGGAACTATACAGGGGCATTTCATATTATGAAGATATGTTTCCAAATTTCCCATACCACATCTTCATTGTCCATGAGAATATTAACTAAACATACGCATCTCATGTCTTTGAAAAAATGTAAGAAACTATGAATTCTCTACATCAATAAATTATCAAAAATAAATAATTAAGAATTTCATGGTTCAATTGGAATTTGATACTACTATATGAAAATATCTCTTTTCTACAGGATATATGGTGTCCAGATCTACAAATTAATATTTAAGAACACCATATCCATCGTTTGACCACTAGTCCATCTTTCACTAATATTTTTATTGGTGCTCTACAATGAGTAAAGAGAATTTTATTTAGCACGCTAACTTGAGCTTTCTGAACTAGAAAAAACAAGAAAATTATGTTGAAATGACCTCAAACAATTCTCCAAGATCCTACTAAAAATCAAAATGTGAAGTTTGAATTTGTCACATCATATTGATTTCTGATATCTCTAAGTAATATCCATCTTTCTTTTGGCTTACCCCAGCACATTTGTGCAGGTTATAGATGTGGATATACAATGTGTCGGGTTTTTGGCTTCCCCATATTCGGGTGACTCTACATTCAGAAAATAAATGTCATTTGGATTAAATTCAAAAATTGTTGTAGTGCTCTAAAATCATCTTGGAGAGTGAAGTTGAGAGTGAAAATTTGTCATGCAGTGTTTGGAAATTAGACCTATTTTGATTTTATAGATAAGCCACTCATATTTTGTGGTTATAGGTTAAGATTGTGACAATTAAAATGGTACTACAAATATGAGAAGATCTATTTTCAAAATTGGCATTATTCAGTCTAATAATCCTCATGGTATTTTCCAATAGGTAAGTTTTGCAAATGTTTGTCACTGTGTTAACATGCCTACAATTACATTAAATATAACAGACCCTATTCTAATAGCTATTACTGTCAAGGACATAGGGTCTTGAATCTCTTTCCTCAAAGCATAGTTTATGGTACTCTTCCTTGTTTGTACAGGATATTGACCTATTGAATATCAAGTAGTTGTTTCATTTCAATGCTAGGAGAAAGCTGCCTGAAAAGTGAGCTATGATTCAAGAGATATCATGAGCGATAAGTTGGTTTTTATCTTGCAATATTTTGTTTTAGTCTTAAATATTGAAACCATTACGCATTTTCGGTCTCATACTTATCAACAACCCTGAGAAACTCTTCGCCAGTCACTTCTATTTTGGTTTATTTTTCTACTAGTTGGTTTATCTAATATAAATTGAGTTTCACAATCACCTAGTACTTAACGATTGTTGTCTTGTCCTTGCAAGATCTATGGGCACCCCCAAATCATTTCTTTTAAAGCTTGGATTCAAAGATGGTGCACTACTTCTTATTACTTAAAGCAAGAACAAAACTAAGAATCTCAGATGTCAGCTTGAGAAGACTAACAACTTAGGTTGAGTTTTGAATTTGGAAGCCAGGAGAAGGCCTTGGAAATAGATTTCTCACAATCAACATGCACTTTAAACATTTGCATTTCAGAATATGCAAAATGCGTAGTGGGATGAATAGAGGACAAGTACTGCAAAATGGGTTTTGAGACCCAGCAACTGTTTAGAAGCATATTTGGAGGATCTCTGAATGAAGACAGTGATTGATCTACACATAGTGTCATAACAATGGATTCTACATCATGAAATTCTAGGATGCTAAACTAGAAGCAGAACTTGAAGCAAAACCAAAAAGTTTGCCTTGAACAAGTGAAGCTCCATATGGGCTGCCAGCTTTCTGAGAATTTTATGTATTCATTGTGGTCTTCCACTACTGAAGTTGTGTCCAAGTTCGTATTGAATTCTAGAAAAGTTAGCATCTATATACATGAACCCCACATTGAGTACAATTGGAGCTTTCATTTAGAGATATTCGTTACATCCATCATCGTAAGCAACTAAATGGGAACATGCTTCATCTTCAAGTTTGTTCAGCTTTGCATCTTCCTTATATGTGTGTTAGGTCTTAATACCATAATTCTTGACATTATTATTGTATGGACAATGCCCTATAGAGAGAATGGTTAACCATATTATTGAGGTATGTGTCCATGGAGACAATCCCTCTCCATGGAAAGTACAATGTTGAGAATTGGGCTTCAACACCATGGTCGTTTCATTGCCCCTGGATACCAAGTTTAAACAATGTGGATAGATGGTTGTCCTATAATACCTTTGGGGTTAGGATTACTGGGATAGATTGTGATGCCTATTCCTATGTACTTGCATGCACAATTGTCTATATTTTTAAGAAGGATGCTTTTGTTTTAGGCAATTAGGCGCTTTATTGACTAGATTAATGGGATAGTTTTGTTGCAACAAAAGCTCTTTTAATATAGTGCACATTACAACATTGTTCCTAACAAAGTGAAAGAAATATTAGGTCCAAGTGTAGTATATCAAGGTATATTGTTTAGAGGCACTACTAGTTACTGAGAGAATATAATATGTATTAGAGAGTATAAAATCCAAAGGGTAGATAGACTAGAAATTGATTACCGCTTACAGGTGAAAAATCTAAATAATCATTGGCCTAGCTATTGACTACTACAAGTGCAGTTGACAAGGATGGACCTTGAAACATGCATCCAATGATCTAATGGTAGACCAATTTTCTATTAGACCACATGCTTTTTTTTCACAAGATTCGATTCAGTCTAGTACTAAACATAATAATAAAGATTGCTCCCTACATACTATTATATGGTCATCCAACTTTCAATTTACTTAAAGCATTGCAAAATTCAGCCTTCTGTCATAAGATTACTATTATCTCTGCATTTAACATTCTTAGTTTTGGTTGATATTTTATTGCTTTGCACTTCCAAAATGACTAAAATTGTATACCTTAGGCTAGTAAGTTGATGAGATTTATTGTAATATTGTTCACTTGGCTATTTGCAAATAATTTATTATATTTATGGTGTTTGACTTGATTAGCAATTTCAAGCTTATAGGTTTAGTTTTGTAAAGTGGTTTTATGTACCTTATAAGCCTACGTAAAGAAATCTAATGTTAAAGTGTTTATAGGGCTTATAGTTATCACCTTAATCTTAAAAAAGAGTTCTTCCTTCCATTCACCATTCACTCCCTCTGTTTTGGCACATCCTCTTTTCTAGGCAAAACACAGTCTCCTTTGATCTTGATTCCTATTCCATGTTTTCTTCACACTACCTCCTTATATGATATCTTGAGGCAATCCTATATTAGTATATTTCCCCATTCTCCTTGATTTTTTTTTTCAAATGGGGACATTCATAGAGGCATCAGGCCTATGAGTAGTGGCAAGGCTGTAGAGGAGGAAGGTCTCCAGACCAAGTTGCGCAAGTACAATATTTTGTTTTTTGATTCACATATTGATTATTTATTTAATCATGTTGCTTCTTTGAGCTTTCCCAAGTCCAAGTCCCACATCATCATCCTCCTGATTTTCAAACTGGGTGAAATAAGCATAGGATTATCATGATTAGTCATACCTTTTCCAAGTTCTATGGAAAAGGCTTTATCTATGGCTTTCTAATGAGCTCAAGTTGAGACTTCTCATTGCTAGAGGCAAGGCAGGATTCTCCCCAAAGTATTAAACCACCAATCACATCTATACACTTTGAACCATTATTGAGGATGCATGTCATTTCTCTTTGAAAGTATTATGTTGCTTTCTATACTTTCTTAAAGAATTTGAATTAGTCTTAAGGGAGGCATTATTCCAAAGACTACATGAAATTGTACTTCTGAGACTCTCTTCATGGCTATCATGAGACCTTATGAGTTGGTTCTTTGTTGTCTCCACACTATGCATTACCTCGTTGATTTCATTAGGAGCATCAATGGGGTCAAGTAAGGATCTCCTCTCTCCCTAATTTTGTTGTGGTTTTGTTTGGGATGTATATTGGTAAGCTTAGGTCATTTCTTGTAGGGAATATCTAGGGAGGGATGGTTGCCTTCTTTACCACGTGTTGATATCTATCCTTCTATTTGTTGATCATTTGGTCCTCATGGACTAGATTTTGTTTCATGGTTTCGAGATCTTCAATTGATATATTTTAACCTTGGTAAAACGAAGTAATGAACTTCCATGCATTGTAGTGGGCCATTTCTGAATTCCACTTTCAATTTTTAGGGGAAGAGATTGAGGTTACCACATGATTTGAATTAGATCATTATATTGTTTGTAATCCATCTCAATGCATTTGGAGTGGAAAAAGTGGAGGAATCAACTCACGGGACCGTTTTTACCGATGGGACCCAGTTTGGCGAAATGGGGTCCAAAACATTCTAGGAGCGTTTTGAGGCATCAAACAATGTTTTTTGGGGGTATTCTACACATAGAGAGCTTTCCAACGGCACAATAATCGCATCAATCGAAGTCCGTATACAAAAGTTATGCCACTCAGAAGTTGACCTTCCTATTTTCACACCTATGGTTCAGGAGGATGCCGTGTCAGCACCCATTATTCATGGAAAAGGGGCTAGCCACGTGTTTGTGATGTAAAATACTCTAGAAGAGTTTATTTTGTAACTCTAGTTAAGAGTTGATGTATTCAAACTTAACCACTAGTAGGCTATCGGGTTGTGTTATAACTGGGCCATTAGGAGGAAGAGGCATTCCATTCTTTCGAGAGCATTTTGTTCTATAGTTGAGAAAAGATAGCCAGGAGAGATAGGAGGTAAAGCACACAGAGAGGATCTGTGCATTGTAGCAGCCCATAGGCCACAAACATTACTTCTTTGTATCTGCAGCCATATTTCCAGACAGAGAAAGAGAGCAAAGCGGTCTCACCTTCTAGCTGGGTTTTCTCCCGAAAGGTTTCCCAGAGAACATATCCTATGTATTATGTGCATGTGAGCTTATTTTGTTGTTCTCTGCTTTTCTGTTTGATTTACTTTTACATGCATGCGCTAAATACAATTACTTTTACAGATCTAGAAATTAAATAAAACTGTAATAGTGTAGAATCTCATATTTTTAATATAATATTATCAGATCCGTTGTGAAGAACTGTCCAATGGAATATCCATGGCAGTTTATGGATCACTACATTATACACCTACTTGGGGGTTCAATGTCAATTTTTTAATCTTGTTGGCCCTTAGTTGAGCTTCAAGCATGCCTTCTCATTATGACTGATCAAGGCATGTGGATCCCTGACCCTTCTAGAGAGACACTATTTCCAAGATCACGTTCAAGACATCTCAACAAAACCAAAATCAAACCATTGTGCTTGAATTACAACCACTCTTCAGATTGAGCCTATTGGAGAGAACTACAACTAAACCAAGGAACAAGTGAGCAGTACAATATATGGTGCAAAACTAGAAAATTCATGGACATAAGATGAGATGCACTAAAACATGTTTACAGGCTACTAGAGAAGCTAAAAGGGTAATCCCTTGTCTTGAATTGTATCTCGTGGGGTGGGGGGGTACTTTCGTAGGTGCGGTACCTAACCTTGCAACAACCTATGTTTCTCCAAGGTCACTAAAGGTTGTGTTACAAGTTACAACTATGCTAACAGAAACATCCTCCCCCATTCCTCACCCCCTGTTTCTACACTTTTTGTATTGAAATTAGTACAAAAATACTCAAGGTCATGCCAACAATATACTCACGTTGCAATCATGGTCATCTTGTAGCCTTCTCACAACTTGTTGTCTGAAACTCGGTAATAATGTGTTGGTTTATCAAGCATCAACGGTAGTTATTTATCTTTTAGTCTCAGTAGTTGTCCGACCTTCACTGCATTTTTTGTGTTGTTTGTACAACTTTCAATGCGATGTATAAGCACCGTTTTAGAAACTGAATAATTAAGGCTGATATGCAACTTTTGATGAGAACTCTGAAGCCTTCCAAAGGTTACTATATTAAACAATCTTGCAGTATGGTTTTGTTGAGACTATTGCACTGTAGAAAGTTTTTGAATGTGCTATTGCCTGGATTTGGCAGAAGGAAAACTTTAGACTTTCAAATTTGCCAACAAGCCTAAATGAAGGTTTTGCTACAAAAGGTAATTTCATAAAGGGTTGGATACCATATCAAAAATAAATTTATCCAACAAAGCAGATTATGTTGAAAACTGGATTTTAGTGATGGTAACCTTGCATTAGGGCGCACTAAATCAAACATAAGGTGCTCAATCTAGGACTAAGCTAGTAGTCCTTTTCTTAAAAATGTATAATCGAGGATCGAGGATCAAGGCAACCTTTGTTTTGCTGAGACCAAGGACCATTCTCAGTGTTAATAGCTACCCCAACATATATTTATACATCCGATGGTATTATCAGTGTTACTCATATATCGAAACTTAGGCAGATATATAGTTTCTCTGGAGCTCAAGAATATGGAGGGACTGGATTTTGTAACGGAGAATCTTCGACCCTTGAGTCCCTGTAGATGAAAACCAAAAGGGGGGGAGTAATTAAAGTGGCCACCCTAAGTATTCCAATATAGTTTTTTAAACAATTGCCAGTTCTTTGGTACACGGGAATAGTTAAAAAAAATTGTGAGTGCTTTATTATATAGAGAAGACATGGATGAATGGAACAATTTATGAAAAACGTGAGCCCAGAAGATTTTTATTTTTTATTTTTCAGCACTGCAAAACACTCCAGAAAGCTTGCACATGCACGTGAGTGCATCATGTAATGATCAGGGCGGTTGGTTTGCACGCCCCCCGACTGCGTTCGAATCCAACGGAGCTGTAGCATATTTCTGATCCATGGAGTATTCTCCGGTTCGATGTGACGGTGGTCAGCTTAGTTCTGACATGTATATGTAATATATGTACAAAAGAGGGCCCATAATGCTTCTAAAGGGAACTAGCCCCTCCCATTTAAAAATAAATAAATAAATGTAGTTAAGAAACCCTGTAACGAGCATGGGTTTATATGTATGAGTGGAATACTTTCTCCCTTTTCCATTAATACCATATCTCATTCACAATTCAGCACTAACAGAAGTTTCAATCGTAATGTGGAAGCCAAGTTTTTGTTGCAATGGTAAAGTTCAGTAAGAAAGACCCATTTCGTAAAAAATATAGAGCAGTGCACAACAAATTAAAAGGGGCAGGTTTGAGCAAAAGGTTAGCAGTATTTGACAAATTTAAAGGGGGGAATTGTTGTTGCATGGGTACCTCAATGCATCTCGGCAGTGCAGCAGGGTAGTGCGTCTCGACGGTGAGGGTTGCAGGTGGGTTGCAGCTGAGAGCGATGTTCGAAGGCGAGTAGGCTCATAGGATGATACTTTGTTTGGGGGGAGGAGGTTTCTGTTCGGGCAGCGGAAGAGGTTTTGATTTTTGGCAAATTTGGAATTTATATCAAGTGGGAATATTTGCGCCAGCATGGCACTGCAAGTACCGCCAGTGTGGTGACGGGCGGGCCAACCTCCTTGTTGAATCTACATGCTCCTATCAAATCGGGTTATGGGGTCATTTATGTGAACCAGCCACCATAGGGTCATTAAATGCCCTATGGCAAACTGGCTATTTGTTGCCTTCTCACGTTGCTCCACGCACAGTAGGGCAATAACATAACTATTTAACACATGGGTCGATTGATCTTGCAACCTCCAAGTGATTTGATCTGACAAGAATCAAAACATCGGTAATCGGTCAGCACAACAATGACCATCGATCGACCTTCTCACGGACTATGAGCAAGAATCAACAATCTCAAGGCTTTCTTTTGTGTTAAGGTTGCCCTTCCTTTAACCCTCCTTCAGATCTACAGGGCTCCACCGAAAAAACACCACAACAAACTTTATCTAATTCGCCAACCACACCCAACATATCAAACATGCATATCTTTCTCGTAAGCGCAGTAGCAACTTCACAACTCACAACTCTGATACCAAAATAAAATTAAGAAGACAAAACCAATTGAATGTAACTCTGCATACCTTGAGTGAGTAGCCCTTGAGGTTACCACAACCTTGGAGTCTCTGAGATTGCCACATCCCATTAATGATAAAAAGCAAACAATACAAATTTATAAGAGTACATTTAGTTAGAGGGATCAAACGCTTTCCCCATAATATAAACTAAATTCTAAATAAAACAATAATTTAAAAAATACAATAATCTATACAACAACTTTCTCCATTATTTCTAGCAACACCCATATTTATCCACTGCCAAAGAATCCAACACTTTTGTTTATAAATCTTCAACTTGATAGGGGTTGTGGTAGACTAAGACAAAATTCAAGTTTTTGGCTAGTTGCTTATCATTTGTCCATGTTGCTAAGGTCTACACGCTCCATGCAATGGCTCTATGTGATATCTATACACACAGGTCTCGCCGTCCATGCAAGAACTGGACTTAATCTTGATGGATCCTCATCCATCAAGATGACTCTTCAACATAGCTTCATCTACAGTCCGCATTTGTTCTCTGCATCCAATGCTCATTTTCAATGCATTGTTCTGCTCTTCTCGGATACATAAGAGAATAAAATATATATCGTTACGTTATTTGGTACAATACTTTCTTTGAGTATCAATAGTTTAAAGCGATTTTCCAAAAATATTCGAATAATACTCTCAGCAATAATGTCATATAGAAGATGCCTTGGTTGTCGCTCGGACATAAATTATTTGTAAGAAATAATTTGACAATGTGTTGTGGTGGTTCTGGTCCTCTTTGAAAGACCCGGTAGGTTTGGGTAGGACCAGATAGAGACATAGAGACACCTAGCAAAAGCTACCAATACTTGCAGACCTGACAGCTGCTACCATTATACTTATACTTATATTGATACCGAGAACAAAGGGTGGGCACATACTGGTCAAAATCCAGCAACAATTTATTGGAATCGCAAGTTTGATAGCTAGTTTTTGCACAATCAAAGCGTCCAGGGGTTTTTCAGGTGCTGAATCCAAATATACAGTTAAAAAACCAGTTTAACTGCAACAAATCAAGATTTAACCTCAATTTCTTCCGCTGGATTCAGTCACCGAAATCTCCAAAAAATCACATTATAAACAACTCCTTAAAAAACGTAGTCTCTTGATTTAGATATTTAATACTTAATTACATACCTTTAAACGATTTATTATCCTTGCAATAGGGCAGTATAATGTATGGGTAAATTACTGACTCCCTAATTAGTAATTATTTGACTAATAATTTAATTTTTTTGGTCTAAAATTAACTTTATGAAAATTTTTTTTTTTTTGAAATATTTTATTTTGAGTTTTTTTAATTATATATTGATTAGGCTCTTATTTTCGGATGTGACCTATATTCAGAAATGTTTACAGACTTCTTTCTGCGTAGTAGTGAGGGAGGGACGTGGGGAATGACTGCCTGATTTGACATTTCGAGCACTGGTGACTGACAACGAAACAAGACATGCACCTATGCAAATGGAAAAGGCCACATATGAGTTAAGCTTGTTTATGGGCGATTCGTATTTCAGACCCCATAGCATTTTAAATGCGGCCTGACATGGCCGCTCGATACCCCAATATAATACGTCGCCATGCCACTGCCATTGGAAAAGAAACGGAGATCAATATGCTCTGGGTATCGATGTCAGGTCGCATTTAAAATGCAATAGGGTCTGAAATAGGAGTCGCCTTGTTTATGAGGGAGTGTAAGGTACCTGAATTTTATCTCACGGACTTGAGGTAACTCGACATGAAATCTCATGCCAAGAATGTATTATTATAATTTGAATTTTAATAAATTTATATTATTTTATATAAATAGTGTATAATATAAAAAATTATATTAAAATAAACTAAATATTATATAAATATATTTAATATTATAAAAAATAAATTTTTAAAATAAAAATATTTAAAGTAAAATATTTTGAAATATAATATTTTATTATATATATAATATATATATAATATATATATAAATATATATTTTTAAATTTAATGAAATCAATATATGTTAAGTAGTATAATTATTAAATAATAGTAAATGTAATATTAAATAGTAAATATTATTATTGAATATTAAATAATGTAAGTATTAAAATGATTTAAACATAATAGAGTTTTTCATTTTGTTGTGATATGGAAAATATGTGAAAATATATAAAATGTTTTTGTGTAAAATTTATCAAATCAAAACTATAAAAAGATAATATTGTAATCAATACACAATGGATAATGATATATTGACTATAAAATGTGATGAATGTAAATATGAAACATGATTTCAAATTTAAAGTATATATGTACTATATATAATGACATAATTTTTAATTGTTTGGAATTTGTGAAGTGTATATTATATATAATTTGTTTTTTAATTGATTATATAATATTATAGGATTTTACAGTAATAAATGTTGTATATTTACATATTAAGTTTTTGCAAATAACACATGGTAAATCATTGACTACCTAATTAGAACAATTTTGACCAAAAAAAAAAAAATCTTTGTCTAAAGTAAATTTTATAAAAACAATTTTTTATTTTATTTTTTGAAATATTTAATTTTTTTAGTTTTATGGTCATCTATTGGTTAGGATCTTATTTTGCAATGATTTTGCCAATATTGTATGTTTGCATATGTAAAGTCAGTACTGACGTGAAATTAATTACTAGCTTGCATCTTTATATTTCGCATCATTTTAATGTTACTTTGAAGTCATTGTTCCATTGGAGGTGGCATAGTCCTTATTTGTTCTCCTACGGCCCGATATAGCCTGCATACAACAACTTTAATAGTATGTATTTTATTATGGAATAGAAGTTGTTAGTATAAACTTTTTGGATCAACGAAAAGCCAATAAATTCACATCAACCATACTTCATGCTATTGTGTATTGTGATTCGTGCTACATGTCTTTCTATCATTTTCCTTGGTGGATGATTACATCCCCTATAAACAAAGCTCTCCAATAAACTTATTTTCAAGGCTTTTCTTACTAAAATTAACTAGCTCTGTGAGAAACTTATTTTCTAGGCTTTTCTTACTAAAATTACCCATGTTGATGTGTATTTGTTGACTTTGGGAGGAATAGACATACTTCGTCAAGCATAATGATCATGAAAAGTGACTTGGGAGGAATAGACATACTTTGTCAAACATAATGATCATGAAAAACAAATATAGTTTAGGCAAGTTTTTAAAATCGATTTGTGATTTCACCATAAGAGTGGATATCAATTAAATTAAAAAGGAATATCAATTAAATTAAAATATTAATAAATTATTTTATTATATTTTATTTTTATTTTGAAAATACATTTTTTCATTATTTTGTATATATTAATTAACTTAACCGGTTTTATTTATTAAAAAATAAAAATATTTTGTATATCATTTAAATTTTAAAATTAAACATTCATTAATTTTATTATATTTATTCACAACAAAGGTAAAAGAAGGTTAAAATGTAACTTGCTTTTACCTTAGTTGCATATATCATTATTTTAGAATTTGGAATGTAGTGAAATGGTTTGTCTATTTAGTTAATATTGTTTTCCTTAATTATGTAGAAAAAAGATAAAATATAGTGTAGTGTGGTTTCTTTGTAAATTTGATGAATAATGTAAATTAATTTATTTTGGACTTGAAACTTTTTATCAATTAGAAGTTGTAATTTTATGGAAACAATATTATTGCAGAGAAATACCTCATTGGTGATTTAAACAAAAAGTTCATTTTAAACTCCAAATCCTTGTGTATTCAGAATTGTAGAAGTAGGAATCTTAAGTTCCAACAGTGCAATATGCAAGAATAATAGCAGAATGACATACAAAAAAGTTGTATACATTAAAAAACATTTAATTTACTAATTTCAAAGTTCAATAATCAAACTAAGTCGCACGAAGTTGTATACATTAAAAAAACATATAATTTACTAATTTCAAAATTCAATAATCTAATTAAGCGCACCTAGCCGCCTTGTTTGGTGAAAGAATTTTAAATAAATTTTGCATGTTTATATGTTGGTGTTTAAATTTTTTATAATATTTTTAAAAGATATTTCAAATAATTAAAAAATATTTGAATAATAAATTTTTTATTAATTTGAATATTGAAGAATTAAATAAACTTAAATTAATTATTAAAATTAATAGAAATTTAGCATTTTAAAATCAAAATATTAAAAATTATGATGGATTCAAATTTTAAAATAATATAGATTTAACAATTTTAGTAAATTAATTACATTAATTAAATATATGATCTAGGTGGTTCGAGAGACATACTCAAAGGTTAAAGAGGGCTTATAATAGCTCAAAATTCAAAGTGATCATATTACTCTTGAACTAGGACCAGATTGAAGTGCTAGTCGCCCTGATTCCAACGATGTGAACAACACTCCAATCCGAGCCCGTGTGAGGGAGATAGAGCTCATCAAAGTGGACTAGTGGAAGGCTTAACGAGGCAGCAAAATGGCCAGATCCGACGCTCGGAATCCAGTCACTAGACGAGTGAATTTGTGGGATGATTAATTTTTCTAATATCCATATTTTCGGCAAAATTTAAAAAGAGGCATGTTGTTATAAAAAAAAATGGGGTGGCCGTCCATCAACCCCACCACCGCCAATGGCCATACATCAAATATATTAAACTAGCAATTGCACCCAAAGGTGCAAAGGAACACCGATAAGAAGAGTGGGGGAATGTGGAAGGCAATAATCAAGCCAAATATATGGACAATGAAATACAATAAAAATTTGAGTTTTTATAGTGAGAAAGAAGTCATTGGTTGTGCCCACCTTGAGCCATCAATTGCGCCTACCTTGATCAAAATAAAGGAAACTCAAAAGCATCGCACCATACTAGCCCAACACAACATCGATAACGCTCATAACAACAAGCAAGTGCATTCTCCCATGTTTAATGCCACTGTAGTTTTCACTGGACTCTACGCTTGCAACTCCTTATCCTTGGGACTCCATATTCACAATGGAATGGACTGAACTCTCAATGAAATTTCTGCAACAAAAGAATCTCCTCTCCCATGCTAGCTTATAGCCAAAACAAAATTACACTATAATTCCATGAAACAATATATAACTCATTGGTTCAAACTGCACAAGTCCAACTTTGGAATGCATGCGTCCATCATAGGGCCAATGGAAAGCATCAACTCCTTAATGGAGAGCGGGTTATTTTTATGTGTGTACTATTTTGGGTTCGACCTTTCTACAGATTGGGGTGGAATAATTAAAGACATAAGTTTCTCAAATTACTATGAAATGACATTGTATAATAGAATAAAATTATTTATATTGAGTCAATACCCTCCTTATGGTACTTCAGTGTTTGGTATTTACATTGAAGGAAGCTAGGATACTGCCATTTTGTCATATTGGTTTAGTAGGCACCCTATTGGGGT